>JASAMZ010000419.1:0-38480 GCA_030248115.1 Linhomoeus sp. GSCO2_2 | reverse complement strand
AATGTACAGGGTGTTTTTTAATCTATCAAATCGGAAATCTTAATAACTTTTGCGTGAGTTAACCTAGACGAACGCAACTTGCACACGATAGACACAAAACTATACCATTACATGTGTTACAAAATGGTTTGATTTCACAGCAAACTCCACAAGTTGTGGGGGGTTAAAGTTGGGGTCTCAAATTTCCTGATAGCGCCGCACTGGAAAGTCTATAACTCTTGCAACATCCGGCAAACTTTCACGCGACTTGCACCGTTAAATGGACAAGAAAATGAGCTTTCATATGCCGCAAAGATCGACTCTGTAGCTTAAATAGCGCCAATGTTACAGTTCGTCAAAGTTGGCCAGGAAGTGCTGCCGCGGAAGCCTCCTTGTCGAGTAGTGGCGCCAGTGCTGAACAGGCCGAGCGATGGCACTTCCTGGCCAACTTTGACGAACTGTAACATTGGCGCTATTTAAGCTACAGAGTCGATCTTTGCGGCATATGAAAGCTCATTTTCTTGTCCATTTAACGGTGCAAGTCGCGTGAAAGTTTGCCGGATGTTGCAAGAGTTATAGACTTTCCAGTGCGGCGCTATCAGGAAATTTGAGACCCCAACTTTAACCCCCCACAACTTGTGGAGTTTGCTGTGAAATCAAACCATTTTGTAACACATGTAATGGTATAGTTTTGTGTCTATCGTGTGCAAGTTGCGTTCGTCTAGGTTAACTCACGCAAAAGTTATTAAGATTTCCGATTTGATAGATTAAAAAAAACACCCTGTATATTAGCGAGGGTTGTGGTTGAGGGTCAAGAATCTTGCCCCTTGCCTTGTATGCAGGTCAAGAATCTGACTACTTGAACAGGTGAAGACGAAAAGTCTCACCTCTGGGCTTGTATGAGGTCCAAATATCTGACCCTTCGGTTTGTGTCAGGTTCAAAAACTTCACCCTCGCGTTATTGGATTCTCTTCTACATGATGGTTGTGCGTTGACAGATGGAGTCTGAGGACCCTCATGAATCAATTCTTCTCATCAAGGCGGCTTATTTGAGCCCCAACACGACTAGGTCCGGATAAGGCAACACTGAGTAGTGTCTAGACCACGTTTGCGTGGCTCCGCGCGGACACGGTGCTTGGTACGGGGTCGGCAATGGCGCCATTGGATTTCTCTGGTCGAGACGGTTTCAACGAACCCCAACAACGCCATGTTCCGAGCAGCCAATCAAAAGTTCCAAATTTGTGGCACGTTTTTGCAAAAAATAGCGCTCTTGGTACCTTTTTGCGGGCCGCCGATAGCGCCATTGTAATTTTCTCGGCGAGACGGTTCAAACGAGCACCTACAACGCTATGTTTGGATGAGCCAATAAAAAGTTGATTTTTGAGGCACCTATTTGCAAATACAACGCTCGTGGTAAATTTGGGGGCGACGGCATTGGTGTCATTGTAATTTTCTCGTCGAGACGCTTCAAACAAACCCCCTATTTGATACGGTTCTGATGTGTTTTGAATTTGTTAACAATTTGTCAGTATACTGAAACTCCCCTTCGCAGTCGACATTTTTGCCCCTAGGGCATGCGTGGCAGGTCGGAGGGGGTCGGCGTGGTCACCGTTCGATTCTACGCGTCGAGGCGGTTCTGCTGATGCCAAATTTATTTAATTTTAATTTAATTTTATTGCTGCTGTTCTATGTAATTAAATATATTTTAATTTAATGGTGCTTACGCCTCCTGAACGAGCGGGGGCACTTTGAGGCACGCACAGAATGAGTAGGACAGTTTTGGGACACATATGCAGGGCCTCCGGAACGAGCGGAGGCACTTTGATGCTCGCACAGAATGAGTAGGGCAATTTTGGGACACGTATGCAGGGCCTCCTGAACGAGCGGGGACACTCCGGGGCTTGTACTGTATAGCGCGCAACCATGGTTGGAAAGTATAGCAGGCAACTCGACGAGATCCTGATTGATGGACGTTAGAGCGTGATCTGGCGAAGGAGAAGGAGAAGAAGACGGAGAAGAATTCACCCCCCGCCGTTGGGACAAGAAACACGCCGCGATCCTTTTTGCGCCTGTAACTTTTGCTACACTGAACCGATTTTCACCAAATTTGGAATTTAGTCTAGTCGTAATAAAGTCCTTTAGTGTACTAAATTTCATCCGCTTCCGCTTAGTAAAGCCCGAGAAACAAACATCGTACGATGGGAAAAGGTGCGCGCTGCCTTCATGGAACATATTATGGTTTGGCGCTGCCGCGCCAACCATGATTATACATGCATACAGTATGCCTTATAGTACACATACAGGTAATATTAGTACCTAAGGTAGGGGGTACTATTGGAGGGGTGGGGGCTTAGTTTATCGCTCGGCCTCAGCCGAGCGAACCCTATCAAGAGCTCGGCGTGCGTACGTGCGTGCGTATGTACGTGGGTCACGCTCGCTTCGGGCTTAATAACTCGCTCGTCCGACGTCGTAGGAAGGAGTTTGAGACATCGTCGAGTAGCCCGCGGACTCCTCTAGCCACCTGAGTAGTCAAACTAAAAATAAGTTTTCAAACTCGCGCGCTACAGCATCCCAAAGTGGGGTCCATTTTAAGACAAAAGTTGACCGAAGCTAGTCAAATCGCATATCAAAGTGAAGCGCTCGAGCTCCTGAGCACGAATCCGACAACAAAAAGTTTCAAAAGTTTAAACAGAGAGCTACAGTAACCAAAACGCGTCGAAAACTGGAAACGACACGCTTGCTTCGGGCTTAATAACTCGCTTGTCTGACGTCGCTGGGTTGAGTTCGACACATCGGCGGGTAGCCCTCGGACTACTCTCGCCATCTGAGCGTTCAAAACTGGAATAAATTTTCAAACTCGCGCGCTACAGCATCCCAAAGTGGGGTCCATTTTAAGACAAAAGTTGACCGAAGCTAGTCAAATCGCATATCAAAGTAAAGCGCTCGAGCTCCTGAGCACGAATCCGACAAAAAAAAGTTTTAAAAGTTTAACTAGAGAGCTACAGTATCCAAAACGCGTCGAAAACTGGAAACGACACGCTTGCTTCGGGCTTAATAACTCGCTTGTCTGACATCGCTGAGTTGAGTTCGACACATCGGCGAGTAGCCCTGGGACTACTCTCGCGAACTGTGACGTCGAAATAATAACAAGTTTTAAGAATTGCTCGCTACAGTATCCCAGTAATGTCCGCGAAAAGTCAAAACTTCATTGAACCTAGTCGAATCGCATATCAAAGTAAAGCGCTCGAGCTCCTGAGCAAGAATCCGACAATAAAAAGTTTTAAAAGGTCAATGAGGGTTTGGTTTGTTTCTTGGTGTGCGTTGCTCTTTCTCTCTTTTTCTCTTTTTTTTCGTTATTCCTGTTTTTTTAAATTTATCTAAAATGGTTTTCTTGGTTTAAAGAATTAAACCCGAGCGATACCAATGTTGCGTAGCAAGACCACTCCAAAAAGTGTAGTCGCGAGGAGAGTCAAAGACGCTGCACGAAACCGGAAAGGGCCTTGCTACAATCTCAGTAAAAAGTCAAAGCTCAAAAATACTCAGCTTTTTTTAAAGAGACTTGTTAAACCTCCCTCTAAGGGGGGGGGGGGGTAGTATTGGAGGGGTGGGAGCTTATTCGAGTTTGGGGGGTGGTGCTTATTAGAGTATTTACGGTAAGACACCCACCCTGGCGCCCGCAGGGTCCATGCACATGTGGCAAAGGAGCGCCTGCAAGAGCTGCAATGCGGTCGAGTACTTCGCGAGTGGGCCAGTGGGAACGTCGTTTTCGTAGAAGGCGATCGCTTTCGAGTACTGGCCGGTCTCGGCCGCCAGAGCCGCCGCTTTCGTCGTGCATTCCTTCGCCCTACTGGAAAAGACCGAGTGCTGGGAGTAGGGTTGCTGCGGGTTGCGAGTCGGGGGAGAAGTAGCGACGGTTGCATTACAATTGCACATGCATACGCATGTAGCTGTTACGCGCCCCCTCGGGAAGGGGGGGGGGGGGGGTAATGCGGGTATGGGGGGGGGGCAAAATAAATAAAAATATGTCAAAAAAGAAAAAAAATTTCTGCGAACATAGGGTAAACAGTGTCAAAACTCGCTTATTTTAGTTAAAGACTGCCTAAATAATGCGCCGCGGGCAAAAGTTTGGTTGACCATACCTAAGCGCCGCAGGTGGGGTGGGGATTTCCGGCCGCCCCCCCCCCCCTGTTACAGGTATGGTTTCTATGGTCACACCTGGCAGGAGAGGGCGCCCGCACCTGTGCCTGTATTTGATGAGAAAGAAGTCGGCGGCCCTGTCGTACTGGTCAATGGCCTGCTGCAGCTGCCGCTCGCTCTCCTGCAGTTGCGCCATCCGCAAGTGGCACTGGCCGACCCATTCGATCCAACCCTGAACTTTCGTGAGCGAGTCGGTTGGTGTAAAATACGCAACGCGGTTTCCCCCATGCCCATCCTTTGGCACCCACGTATGAATTGAAGCCGATTTCACGACGAATAGTGGTGATTACTGATTATCGTGGCTATAGTAAAGAATGTAGCGTGACGTTTCCCTCGCGCGGTCGTTGCGTGGACGTTGCGTGGTCGTTAAGAAGTCGTTGAGTGGTCGTTGCGTGGTCGTTGCGTGGTCGTTGCGTGGACGTTGCGTGGTCGTTAAGAAGTCGTTGAGTGTCGTTGCGTGGTCGTTGCGTGGTCGTTGCGTGGACGTTGCGTGGTCGTTGCGAAGTCGTTGCGTGGACGTTGCGTGGTCGTTGCGAAGTCGTTGCGTGATCGTTGCGTGTTCGTTGCACGGTCGTTGCGAAGGCGTTGCGTGGACGTTGCGTAGAAGTTGCGTGATCATTGCGAAGACGTTGCGTGGTCGTTGCGTGAACGTTGCGCGGACGTTGCGTGGTCGTTGCGTGGTCGTTGCGTGGTGGTTGCGTGGTCGTTGCGTGGATGTTGCGTGGTCGTTGCGTGGTCGTTGCGTGGATGTTGCGTGGTCGTTGCTTCGTCGTTGGTTGTCGTCGCGTGGTGGTTGCGCGGTCGTGGAATAGACGCAGCACATCAGTGCGCGACCGCCGGTCACTTGGGGTGGTGCATACTACGCTAGAGGGACTAGCGCTGGTATTTGCTTATTGGCACCGAGCAAAACTTAAGTGTGGCTGCCTACAGTGTACCAAGTATTTTGCGAATGGCCTCATACGTAACAAACTGGCGTGCGTACGTTGGATCGGTTGCACTGCTTTCTTGGGAACACCACGACTTTTGAGACGCCCCATCCAAGTCTCCCAGTGTTGAATGGCCTATGGTATGTATCTAGCGCGATTATGCAGAGGCTCCTGCACGCATCCTAGTCTCAGCACCACTAGCCCGCACACCCACATAGTACAAGTAGCGGTCGGCCGCTTTCTCGAGGCAGTGGAGGGCGATTTCTGGTTGGGCGGCCTTCTTGAAACAATCGGCGGCGGCCTCGTAATCGCCTCCCGCCGATAGTTTCCACGAGTCTTCCTCACTAGCGATGACAAACTCGGCACTCTTCACGTAGGCGCGGCCCGCCTCTGCAAGCCAAAAAGATGAATAGAGATCCTAATTTGCGACGACGACTCAATCTCAGTTAAAACTACGGTGCTGGCAAAGTTTCAGATTCAGTTCTAGCGTCAGTTTCAGCAACAGAATTTGAGCTTCAGCTATTAAGTCCACAATGACACAAGGAAGTGTTTATCAATCCTTGGTAGAATCTTGTGTAAATAAATACGCGAATCGTAACAAAAATTCCCGTTTAAACAACTAAAATTAAACTAAGAGTTTCACTTTCGGTTAACCGATTGTAACTGAAACCGACTCCAAGCATGATGAGGAGAATGAACATCACACACGCACGGTCGTTGGCACCCCCAATACACAGTAAAGAACACTCACCGCGCTGGGGCACGGCGAAAAAACGCACCCGTAAAATTCTTTGCGACTTTGAACAGCGTCGCTGCCTTCGTATACAGCCTACGGCCCTCACTGGTCGTTTCAACTTCAACGCTGAGATTGGAAAGGAGACCTTTGATTTTGAACATCTAAATAAGCAAGTTTAGTCTTAAATTACCTAAAAAAGCGCCTGAAACACCCTCGATTGGCGAGTTTGTCAGCTTCCGCCAACGCTTCATTGGCCTTAACTTCGAGGGGATCGTTAGCCATCTTCTGGTCGGGGCTTCCTGCACTAACGGGGGTGCGGTATTTCGCTATGGCTTGCCACCACCACATAAGTGCCATAGTTCTATTTTCGCAGTAAGATGCAGGATGCACTATAGCGATTGGTTAATCAATCGAGAATCGCGGCCGGCCGATCATTAAGCGTGTATAACGGCACAGACTACGTTAGTACGTTACCGTATTCACCCTGACATCGGCGTTTTCCGTCTAGAACGCAGGGTAAAATCGATATCCAGAGACGGGGGTCACGTGAACAGAGGACAGAGCGCTGTGAAAACACGCTCCGATTAAAGGACCAAAAGGCAAATTTGGCGGGCAAACTTACGACGACGTAGTTAATCTACTTACAAGTTACGACGACTTAGTTGATAGGGGCACTGTCGGTTGATGTACGGTACGCGCTTGTGCAAGTGATGGGTACAGCATGCTAGCTACTACGGTACCATGCAAGCAATTCATTAATCAAATCATTCATTCGGCATCTGCATTATTCTGCGCGCTAACATGGTGCGTTTGAGCAAACCGCCCAGTCGCCACAATATCAACGCTTTCACCTGAATTGATAAACGCAGAAAACGAAGCGCGCGAAAGACAGACAAGAATATACCGGGTTTTTCTGCAAATAGGTAAGCCCCTCCCTTCTACGACTTTCAGGCGCCCATGTCAGTGATCAAGACGGGGCTTATTTACGGAAGAACTCGGTACCGTACAGTGCCAAATAGTATACCCCCCAAAATAGTATACCCGGGTATACTATTTGGCACTTAGCATATGCGTAAAGCGCCAACCGGCCATGGGGGCGGGGAGTCGAGGGGGGGGGGGGGGGGCGGTATAGTACCCCTCAGGGGGGGGGGGGGCGGTCTGAGGCCCTTGGGGGGGGTGGGGGGGGGGGGGTCAAATGGCCTAAAAATTTTGCCAAAAAAGTACCAAAAAGTGAGAAATTTTGAAAAAATAGGCCAAAAAGTGCCAAAAATCGCTTAATTTTGGTCAAAAACGTCCAAAATATAGCGCCGCAGGCAAAAATTTTGCTATTTTCAAGCGTCGCAGGCGAAAATTTTTGAAATTCTAGGGGGGGTCTTTTGGGGAAGGCGGGAGGTGGGTACCTGGGGGTATGGGTGGGCTGGGGGATACACTTTCGGCTGGGGGGGGGGCTTACCCCCCCCCCCCCCCCCCCCCCCCGCCCCCGGTTACACTTAGTAAGGCACTTAGTGCCAAACTAGTGGTGTTTAGCCCGTAGGTGATCATCCATAGTCAAAAGTCCGTGGGCGTCATAGCCCAGCGGGTTGGCGCGTCTGACTCCTAATCCTTCGCTTGCGAGTGGGCGGGGGTTCGGTTCCGGGCACCGCTGCAAAAGGGATTTGCTCGCGTTTCGGCGCACTATGGCAATTTTCCTTGGCTATGTCGCTCAAGAGCAAAATGTTACCGAAACAAGCTGTGTGTGTAAAAAGTTCAACCTATACTCTGTGTCTGTCAAATTTTGGTGAACAGTATGGTGAACTTGTACACATCGTTAGCCGCATCTGGAGAAAGTATCTTGAGAATGTGTGCCATAATGCCAAGCGCAGCTATCCCCACGATACGGTTGTCTGTACAGCTGATCTGAAGCTCAGTGATATCGCCGCGTTCGCAAAATGTTATCGGCATGATACGACGCCGTTTATCTGATGTTTCCTACCTGTGTGAAAACGTCACATCCAACAAACAAGCTGTTTTAAAAAAGTTGAGTTGTTTTATTAATACAGAGTGGTTTGTGAGTGTTTAAAAGTGGAAGAGCAAAAGAGTGGATACTTTTGTAAAGTATTTCGAAGCCTTTCCGATATGACGCGCGCTCGCCCGGAGTCCACTATTCATGCGCTGCTTCTGACACGCTCCTTTCTGAGGGGTTCTTGCAGGGCAACATTGGGATCGCCCGGGATTAATTTTTTTAGCAAGTCACACGCATTTCTAAGCGGTTGTTGCAAGGCAACATTGGGATCGCCCGGGATTAATTTTTTTAGCAGACAAAGTTGTTCGTAAGACAAGGATTTAAAAAAACAAAAGTATTTCTTTAGGAATGACCGTTCAACAACTGCCTCAACATAAGCTTTCAAACAGTCGAACGAATGCCGCTCTACAACGTAAGACGAGCGAGTTAGGGCCGATTTGCTGTTTCAACCTTTGAGTTACTGTAGCTCGCGAAATTCAAACTTTCGAATCTCGACTTCTCTAAAAGGAATGATCAGTGTGCCGAAACCTATTCAACCTGCTCAAGATCGTCTCTCTACGACGGAAGACGAGCGAGTTAGAGAAGTTTTGCATTTTGAACCATTGGGTTACTGTAGCTCGCGATATTCAAACTTTTGAGTTTCGACCAATCGAAGAACAAATGATCAGTGGGTCGAGAGCTATCCAACAAACTCAAGATCGTCTCTCTACGACGCACGCTGAGCGAGGTAGAGCGATTTCTGTGTTAAAAACGCGAGAATGTCGCTTTTCGTGTTGCGTGTTTGCGTAATTTAGAAAATGTTTTATGCCAAACGAAAGACCGCGTCAAGACTTTTTAGTAGACTTATCGCGCGCCGCTCTACGACGTAGGACGAGCGAGTTAGAGCCGCTTTGCTGTTTCAACCTTTGAGTTACTGTAGCTCGCGAAATTCAAACTTTTGAATATCTACTTCTCTTAACGGAATGATCAGTGTGCCGAAACCTATTCAACAAACTCAAGGTCGTCTCTCTACGACGGAAGACGAGCGAGTTGAGAAGCTTTGCGTTTTGAACTTTTGGGTTACTGTAGCTCGCGATATTCAAACTTTTGAGTTTGACTAATAGAAGAACAAATGATCAGTGAGTCAAGAGCTATCCAGCAACTCAAGATCGTCTCTCTACGACGCACGCTGAGCGAGTTAGAACGATTTCTATGCTAAAAACGCGAGAATGTCACTTTTCGTGTTGCGTGTTTGCATAATTAACAAAATTTTTACGCCAAGTGAGAGAGCACGTCGAGACCTTTTGGTTGACCTATCGCACGCCTCTCTACGACGTAAAACGAGCGTGTTAGAGCCGTTTTGCGTTTTGGACCTTCGGGTTACTGTAGCCCGCGCAATTCAAACTTTTGAATTTCGACTTTTCTTAACGGAATTATCAGTGTGCCGAAACCTACTCAACGAACTCAAGATCGTCTCTCTATGACGGAAGACGAGCGAGTTAGAGCAGTTTTGCGTTTTAAACCTTTGGGTTACTGTAGCTCCCGAAATTCAAACTTTTGAGTTTCGACCAATAGAAGAACAAATGATCAGTGAGTCTAGAGCTATCCAACCAACCCAAGATCGTCTCCGTACGACGCACGCTGAGCGGGTTGGAGCGATTTCTGCGTTACAAACGCGAGAATGTCGCTTTTAGCGGTGCGTGTTTGCTTAATTAAGAAAATTTTTAATGCCAAACGAAAGAGCACGTCGAGACCTTTTAGTTGAGCTATCGCACGCCGCTCTACGACGTAAGACGAGCGAGTTAGAGCCGCTTTGCGTTTTGACCTTCGGGTTACTGTAGCGCGCGCAATTCAAACTTTTGAATTTCGAAGTCTCTTAGCTGAATGATCAGTGAGTCAAGACCTTTCCGTAGAGCCCAAGATCGCCTTCCTACGACGTTCCAACGCCGAGATCTGAGAGCGTGACGGACGTACGTACGTACGTACGTACGTACGCACGCACGCACGATAAGCTCTCGTAGGGGTTCGCCCGGCTGAGGCCGGGCGAAAAAAACTTGCCAAAAGTTTGGTGCGAGCGAATTCCTGTGTTCAGCGTACGCATTTCTGTTTCCGAGTGCACATTCAATAAACATATTCAATAAACAGTCAATAAACAGCTGTTCTGGCCATCAGACGAAAATCCATGTTTGACATATTTTTAAATTTTAATTCTAAATATCTCAAAATTGAAATTTATTAAAACTGTAAAACTATGACACAAATTCTTATTGGCATACGGCCTTTCCATTTCTGCATGCATTCACATTCGTCAATAAATGACGTTGTATTTTAGTCAATTTATGCAATTTTGACAAATAATCGCGTATTTCTATTAAATTCCGTATTTGCAAAAAATTCTCTTGCGCTACAAATTATCCGCAGTCTATACTCTTTCCATTTCTGTAGAAATTTCGCCGCTATATCATCAGGTGAAAAAGTCGATTTTTGACATTTCTATATTTTGATTGAAAATATCTCGAAATTGCAATTTTTAAAAACTGCAAAACTATGTCGCAAATCCTTATTGGCATACGACCTTTCCATTTCTGCATTCACATTCGTCAATAAATGACGTTGTATTTTAGTCAATTTATGCAATTTTGACAAATAATCGCGTATTTCTATTAAATTCCACGTTTGCAAAAAGTTTCTTTTGTGTTACAAATTATCCGCGGTCCATGCTCCTTCCATTTCTGAAGAAATTTCGCGGCTAGCGCATCAGACGAAAAAGTCGATTTTCGACATTTTCGAATTTTAATTGTGAATATCTCGAAAATGCGAAATTAGCAACAGAAACGGACATCGGATCCGTGCTCAGCGACATCGACTCTACTTGACCACATATGTCACTGACTTTACTTCGGTGCGACGGAAACACAGACAGAGACACACACACACACACACACACACACACACACACACACACACACGCACGCACGCACGCACGCACGCACGCACGCACGCACGCACGCACGCACGCACGCACGCACGCACGCACGCACGCACGCACGCACGCACGCACGCACGCACGCACGCACGCACGCACGCACGCACGCACGCACGCACGCACGCACGCACGCACACACACACACACACACACACACACACACACACACACACACACACACACACACACACACACACACACACACACACACACACACACACACACACACACACACACACACACACACACACACACACAGTCACACACACATACACACACACGCGGCGAGGCGGGCAAACAAGCTGTGTGTGTAAAAAGTTCAACCTATACTTTGTGTCTGTCACATCTTGGTGAACAGTGCAGTGAATCTATACACATCATTAGCCGCACCTGGAGAAAGTGTCTTGAGAACATGTTCTATAATCCAAGTGCAGCCAGACGAAAAAGTCGATTTTTGACAATTTCGAATTTTAATTGCAAATATCTCGAAAATGCGAAATTAGCAACAGAAACGGACATCGGATCCGTACTCAGCGACATCGACTCTACTTGACCACATATATCACTGACTTTACTTCGGTGCGACGGAAACACGCACGCACACACACACACACACACACACACACACACACACACACACACACACACACACACACACACACACACACACACACACACACACACACACACACACACACACACACACACACACACACACAGACATTGTCATCCGTATATATGTTACCGTGACTACCCGGATCCAGTGAAAACCCGGATATCCGGGTTTTCACTAGTCGACTTAGTGAAAACCCGGATATCCGGGTTTTCACTGATGGGTTAGTGAAAACCCGGATAATGTCAAATTATCCGGGTTTTCACTGAAAGTTTAGTGAAAACCCGGATATGCGAGATTTTGTCGGAGGATCGTGAAAATCATGATAGCTGTGTTTTCATCAATCTTTTCTAAGAAATAGCCTAGAAATCGAGGCTTCTATAGTTTTCAACACTGCTGACGAAACAAGAGCTTTTGAATGGCAAATCGCGCTGTTTATTGCGCGAAACAAACGTCGTGGAGTGCGAAACGTGTGATCCTAGCAATACCTTGCATCTTTGCCGCATCTTAAACAATGCATATGATTTTCGCATGATTTGCAGCCAATTGGCACGTCTGGTTCAACACAGGGCGAAGTGTATGGAATGTGCGTCCCGCTTACAGCTTGAACGTGACTGAAAGTTGTCGCAAGCGTTAGTAGGGAGGGGGCACAGCCGGCCTAAGCAGGAGGCGAAGTATATGGAGGAGTGTTTATCCCACTTACAGTTTGCACTAAAACTCGGTCGACGTCGCGCCTGGCGGGTCTCAACTGAGGCTTAGCGCGACCACCAACTTCAGGGCGCGCTCCGCGCGCCCTGAAGTCGGTCACCGGTCGCGTTAAGCCTAAGTTTCGACCCGCCAGACTGCGACGCCGACTGACTCTTGTGGACTGTGGGCGCAGGGCGAGCCTAAGCATAGCCTGATTTGGAAGGAACCAAACGGCCTACAGGCAATAGAAATATAGTTATAGCAGTGTATTGCGCGATTTTGAGCCTATCGGAGAATTATCCGGGTTTTCCCTAACCGATCAGTGAAAACCCGGATATCCGGGTTTTCACTGACTCAACAGTGAAAACCCGGATATCCGGGTTTTCACTAACCAACTCAGTGAAAACCCGGATATCCGAGTTTTCACTGAAGACGGGTTCTCCCGGTCACATATATACACCTCGCCGCGCTGAGGCGCGGCGAAAAAAGAGGGCAACGAAAGTCTCAAGTTGTTCTCCAAGTAACGTTGTGAGTTTTCCTTACAGTTGCCACTCACCCTCCCGCTCTGCGGCAGGTTTACGGCGAGTTCGCTGTGCGTGAGATGTCAACTATAAAAACTTCAACAACAACAAAAGAGGACTGTCATTAACCAATCTTCGATAGTTAAACATGCAGTGACCCATGCTGCGCCACCTGCTGCTGGTCGGTTGTCCCCCCCCCCCCCCCCCCCCCCACTTAGACCCTCCACTGGTCGCAAGACGCAGAGACACCAATGACGCACAACCACTGGTCCCGCGTCTCAAATGAGCATTGCGCCCTCGCCGGACGTGTGTTGTTATCTTGCCACTGAGTAGATAGAGCTAATTAGATCGTGTCGCTTGACAATTGACCATGCTTCAAGTTGGAGAAGTTTCAAAGTGTGGCCTACACGTCGTCCAATTCCAGAAAGTTCTAAGTGACTTTCACGGTCCATTATCTGATGGATGAAGGCTAGAGCACTGGCTATCGACGACCGTGCGTTCTCTGTTTTACTATGGTTGCGGATGGCCCTGGGTTGCAGATATGTAGCCCTACGACATACACACTTCGCCGCGCTGAGGCGCGGCGAACAGCGAGTTTAAGAGCACGCAGTGACTTTCATTCCGAGTGAACAAACAGCGCGAACGGCATTGACAGACGAAATACGACTCAATCCAAGCAATCAGCGAACGTCGAGCAAGTGCCAACGAAGCAGAAGACACGGTGCATCGTCGACGAACCAATGCCGAGCAGAAGCACTAGAAGAAAGGAACTAAAAGAGACGGCACCAGAAAGCAACACTGAACTAGACCAATCGGCAGAACAGAGGAATCAAAACCATCCACGGAAACGGAGTACCGTACAGTGCCGATTAGTATACCCGGGTATACTATTCGGAACCAGGCAAGTCGTCCGGGGGACGCAGTATACTCCACAAATTTGAATTCCTACGCACGATGACTCCTCTCCTGTTGTGGCCTCCTGGCACCCCCAATCGCAAAGCAATGCTGAATTCGTGATCTACATCCCAAAATACCCTAGATTCGACGTACAACACCCCTAGTTTCCTATGGACTCCGACAACTAAAATTCTGCACTTAGGGTACAGTAGCGTACAAATTCGTCGTAGATACGTTCAAACATCATCTAAGCGCTAAACAAATGGCAAATTCGTAATCAGCGCCCCCGAAAACCCCGTAATCGAGTATAATATTGGCAAAGTCGACCCGACGCCCAAAATTCAAACCGACGCGGCAGGGATACTGTAGCTCTGCAAATTTTTCAAAAATACTTTTCTGGGCCAGATTTAAGCGCAGAATCGTTTGAAATCACTTTTCGAACGATTCGGCAATGCATTCAAGCGCTATAGACGCCGAAATGCGAAAATCGCA
Source organism: Linhomoeus sp. GSCO2_2 (assembly GCA_030248115.1). Taxonomy (NCBI): domain Eukaryota; kingdom Metazoa; phylum Nematoda; class Chromadorea; order Monhysterida; family Linhomoeidae; genus Linhomoeus; species Linhomoeus sp. GSCO2_2. The sequence continues at coordinate 24,465 of JASAMZ010000419.1, read as the reverse complement.
ATTTTCGACCCCGGAGTCGAAAAAGCTCCACCAAGATAACTTTTTTGTGTCTCAACCGATTTTCTCCGTTCATGGCTCATTCGATAGAGGACATCTGGGAAGGAGCACCAAGAGTGGTCTCGCCGCTCTAGCTGCTACCTACTTCGCACAGCAGCCCGTCAAAGTCGACCCGGGGCCAAAAATCGCGAATTTTTAAAATTTGGCGCCAAAATGGGTCCCGCAGCGATTCAATTCTTTTTTTGCACCCTCGGCCCTATCGAGTACTACAACATATCAACAGATAGTGTATACCATTATATGCAACTTTCTCGAGTTCTACCTTGCTCAACCCATTTTCCAGTACTTTGAAAATTTAAATTTTTGAATTTCCCGCCAACGGGGTCCCGGAGCGTGACCACATATGTCGTGCAGGTTGCCCACCCACTAGGCCTACCCAACGCAAAAGACCGTTTGGAAATCGGCCGCTTCACGCGCGAACGCCGTTGACTGTAATTTTCTGCGTTTCGCGCACAATCGCTATATACTCCACACTTTTCTGTGGAGTATAAAAAGCTTCCATTGTATACTCACATTTTGAAAGGTGTGAGCTTACCGTTGTATCATAACTTAAAATTTGAGTGTGTGCAACTCATTCCAGTAATATAAAACGTAAAATATCAACAAACTCTTGCAAACGTCTTGTCTTTAGCTCAGATTATATCACGTCAGACAGGATATTGGACTGAAATTTGTCACGACTAGAAATATTTTTGCGACCCCATATATGTAGTATACCCCGGGTATACTATTTGGCCCTCTCCGGGTATACTATTTGGCACTAAGTGCCAATTAGTATACCCGGGGTATACTAATTAACATCGCGATTCATGGCTGCAGGCACTGGTAGAATTGTTTCAGGCGACGTTTCTGGGTATACTATTTAGGGGGGTATACTATTTGGCACTGTACGGTACCTACTGGCAAAGCAAACTCAGTCGAAGCACACTTCAACTGTGGAGCATTCGTGGACAGTCAACATCACCGAATCTGGAGCTGAAGCTGAGAGAAATATCCAACAAGAATCAAGACATGCTTAGAACAGGGATGTCGAATTGCAGAGAACGGCAACGGCCAAGCAAGAACAGCGCGCACTTCGATGAGACTCATTCGTCTCTTTGTCTTGGTCGAAGCCCAGGCACATGGCGTTACAGAACCAGGGTGACCAATAAATACTCATTTCAGTTTCAGTTTCAGTTAAGATTATGGTCCTGGCCGAGTTTCAGTTTCAGTTATGGAGTCCATGCCAGGTTCGCTTCAGTTTCAGTTTCAGTTAACTGATTGTAACTGAAAAATTAGTTTAAGTTTCTTTTTGGCCATCCTGTGCAGAACTCGTCGTGGAGTGGAATGGCTGATGAATGTCCTGGGCCAGCCAGAGCTCACTTATGGAGCTGCTTTAGGTTGTCTGCTGGCGATGAACTTGTGAACCGCTGCCTTCAGCTGGGGAAGCTCCTAGACCTTTGGAAACCCCAGACAGGGCACCAGCCGGTCGACACCCAGCTGATGGGACAGCTCCCCCTTGCTGAGCTGCGTCAGCTCCTGCGTCTGGTAGGTAGCTGAAGAAAGGTGGACAGTGCCAATAAGCCGGCTCTTGCGCTCTCCCAATTATTGACGGCAACGCAGTCGACTCCAATTTGTGCGCGAGCTGGAGTAAGGCAGTCACGTCTTCGATTCTCTCCAGAATACCTTTGGCAATGGCTGAGGTGTAAATGTAGAGGGCGTCCTTTGCCAGGCCTGTGCCCACCTCGATGACCACCAGACGGCCTCTGTTGTTCTCCAACGCGGTTTGTGGAACTGGCGACATCGGCTTCAGAAGCAGCCGGTGTACCTGAGTTAGATAGACGGGCGAGCATCAAAACTCGCTGTGCCACCAATGAAACGCGCTTGCAAGCACCTTGTGTTCATGTCCACTGGAAGTGACGATGACGAGATTACTCGACTCTCCAGAGGAGACGAGGCCTGCCGTCTCATTCCCAAGCTCGTCGGGGAAGCTGGCGAGGCACTTTAGATGCAGGCTGCGCGCTCTTCCAAATTGCCTTCGCTTCCGGTCTTGAGTTTGGACTGGAGGAAAGCGTCCGCTTTTCCCCAGGTGGCAGATTGCCCTGAAGTCGGTGGTTTTGGAGAGAACAACAAGAATGGCGTAGGCGACCTTCTTGCCGCCGTAGCCCGCCTGCCGCCGACGCGGCTGTCCTCGAGAAAAGTGAGGAATACCATTGGCCGACCGCCCGCTGCCCTCGAAATCCCCTTTGGGTAGAAGTCCGCTCTCCAGGCGGCAACATCCATTGTCGAGAGTGAATGAAGTGTGGAACGCGAGTTGCGACGCACTAGGCTTCATTCGTCGCGCCACCACACTGGGTTCTTCTTTGCATGACTTGTTAGTCAACCTTCACAGTGAGAACTGACCATTCTTCGAGCCTTCTTCCACCCAGTGGCGGATTCAGGATTTTGGCATGGGGGGGGGGGCGGAATTTTTGAGGCCACAGGGGGGACCATGATGCTGTAAAAGTACATCATAAAATTCGCGCCGCAGGCGAAAATATATGCCGATTTTGACCTTTTCTGTTACAAAATTATCTTAAAACAGTGCCGCAGGCGAAAATTCTTGCCGATTTTGGCCTTCTCTGTTAAAAAAATGCTTTAAAGTAGCGCCGCAGGCGAAAATTTTGACGATTTTGGCCTTTTCTGTTACAAAAATATTTGAAATTAGCGCCGCAGGCGAAAATTTTTATACTCCACAAAAAAGTGTGGAGTATATAGCGATTGTGCGCGAAACGCAGTTATTTCTAACGGATGGTGTTCGCGCGTGCAGCGGCCGATTTGCAAACGGTCTTTTGCGTTGGGTAGGCCTAGTGGGTGGGCAACCTGCACGACATATGGGGTCACGCTGCGGGACCCCGTTGGCGGGAAATTCAAAAATTTAAATTTTCAAAGTACTGAAAAATGGGTTAAACAAGGTAGAACTCGAAAAAGTTGCATATAATGGTATATACTATCTTTTGATATGTTGTAGTACTCGATAGGGCCGAGGGTGGAAAAAAAGAATTGGATCGCTGCGGGACCCATTTTGGCGCCAAATTTGAAAAATTCGCGATTTTTCGCGATTTTCCGACTTTGACGGTTTGCTGTGCGCGATAGGTAGCAGCGAGAGCCGCGAGACTGCTTTTGGTGCTCCTTCCCAGATGCCCTCTATCGAATGAGCCATGAAAGGAGAAAATCGGTTGAGACGCAAAAAAGTTATCTTGGTGGAACTTTTTTGACTCCAGGGTCAAATTGCGCTTTTCGCATTTCAGCGTCTGTAGCGCTCGAATGCGTTGCCGAATCGGTTCAAAAGTGGTTTCAAACGATTCTACGTTGAAATCTGGTCCAGAAAAGTGTTTTTGAAATATTTTCAGAGCTACAGTAACCCTGCCGCGCCCATTTGAATATTGGTTGTCGGGTCGACTTTCGCGATATTATACTCGATTTCGGGGTTTTCGGGGGCGCTGATTACGAATTTGGCATTTGTTTAGCGTTTAGACGATGTTTGAACGTACCTATGACGAATTTGCATTCTACCGTACTCCAAGTGCAGAATTTCGGTTCTGCGAGTCCATAGGAAGTTAGGGGTGTTGTATGTCGATTCTGGGGTATTCTGGGATGTAGATCACGAATTCGGCATTAGTTTTGCGATTGGGAGTGTCAGGAGGCCACAACAGCATAGGAGTCACTACGCGTAGGAGTTCAAATTTGTGGAGTATACTGCGTCCCCCGGACGACTTGCCTGGTTTCTGGGGAGAGGGTATGGGGGGGGGCGGTTTGGCCGAATGGGGGGGCGGGGCGGACGCACAACCGCCACCCCCCCCCCCCCCCCCCCCCCCTCGAATCCGCTACTGCTTCCACCTACCGACTTTTGGAAATCTGTTTCAAAAGTGCCAAAACAAGTAATGATTGATGCTCTCGCGATGGCCACTCAGAAGACGCAAACTTCACAGCGGGGGGCCTTCAAACTTCGTACTCATTGGCTGGCTAAACAATGCCTAATTCACTGATTGGCCGCGCTGATTCCGCCATGATATCAATTTGAACTGCTATCGGTTACCGTAATTCAAATGTTACGGCGCCATTGTGAATCATTACAAGCTTCAGAACGTCAAAATATGCCAGTGATGTATCCACAAATGATGCGGTGTGTGCAGGTAATGTGGAGTGTGTGGCTCACGACGGAGACGTTGTACTGCTCCGTTCTGCCAAAAGTACCAAAATGTGCCACCAATGAAACGTGCTTGCAGCACCTTGTGCCCACTGCCCATTTCCACTGGAAGAGAAGATGACGATATCTACTCGCCTCTCCAGAGGAGACGAGGCCTGCCGTCTCATTCCGAAGCTCGTCGGGGAAGCTGGCGAGGCACTTCTGATGCAGGCTGCGCCCTCTTCCAAGTCGCCTTCGCTTCCGGTCGTCTTGAGTTCAGACTGGAGGAACGCGTCCGCTTTTCCCCAGGTGGCAGATTGCCCTGAAGTCGGTGGTTTTGGAGAGAACAACAAGGATGGCGTAAAGGACCTTCTTACCGCCGTAGCCCGCCTGCCGCCGACGTGGCTGTTCTCGAGAAAAGCGAGGAATACCATTGGCCGACCGCCCACCGCCCTCGAATTCCCCTTTGGGTAGAAGTCCGCTCTCCAAACGGCAACATCCATTGTCGAGAGTGAATGAAGTGTGGAACGCGAGTTGCGACGCGCAAGGCTTCGTTCGTCGCGCCACCACACTCGGTTCTTCTTTTCATGACTTTTTAGTCAACCTTCACAGTGAGAACTGACCATTCTCTGAGCCTTCTTCCACCTACCGACTTTTTAGCACTCCGACCCCAAAAGGGGCGGAGTGCTATAGTGGAGCTGCTCTCGATCAAAATTTTTGCCCCAAGATTTCTCGCGCGTGGTTCATCCGATTTGGACGGGGTTTTTTTTAATCGATAGCTCTCAAGGGATAGTAGGTGTGGACGGACCTTCGTTTTTTTTCGCGTAGTGGGAACATTTTGAGAAAAATTCGAAAATTTGAATTTTTACTTACTGGGAGGGTGTTCCCCTAAGGATACTTTTTGGAATCATGGACCGATTTCGATGTCCTTTAGATATGTTGTAGTCCTCTACGAGGGCTTTTGCGGAAAAAAAATTCCGAGCCAATCAGCCGACGCGTTCTCGGGTTACGGTAGCCGAAAGTGGTTTTTCGACAAAAATTTGCCTTTAAAAAATCCTAGTAAATCAGGGAGTTGTTGGATCGGGCCAGATATCTCAAATCGGCAAGATAACATGTTCTCTTTCGTTTAAGACCAAAATCTTTGAAATCCGCCGCGGAAATCTTGAGTTCTGCGGTACCAAAAGGTCTCCGTCGGGGGTCGAAAATTCCAATTTTTGACTTTCGGCCATTTTAGCGCCCGATTGCGATGATTTATGGCCAAACGGACTGCACCACGCGATTCCCCGTTGAAAACTGATCCGGAATCGATTTTCAAAAATATTTTTTCGGCTACCGTACCCAGGCCGCGTCCAAAATTCGAATTTCCACCCGGGTGGTCAAAATCAATGTTGGAGTCGATCCCGGTGCTTTCGAGGTCGCTGATGCCGAATCTGGCGTTATTTTGGCGTTTCGGATCAAGATTGGCGAGTTTTTGTCGAAAATCGACCGACCGTAGCCCTACATTGACGAAACTGAAAGTGTGGTAATTGTACGGTTGAAGTGTCGATTCTAGGGTATTTCGCGGCGAGGAACGCGAATTCGCTATTGGTTTCTCCAATTTATGTCGATTTTGCCTTCAAACAGCCACTTTCGTAATGCCGACATTCAAATTTGAATGCAACTTTTACCGTACTCTCCTCAAACTATGTTGTAACTTTTAATTTGCGCGCGCATTCAAACTTCACAATTGAAGGAAATGCAGTGCGAAAAGACGGCGTGGTAAAGTGAGCAATTGCGCATGAATTGTCTATTATCCCGTCGAAAGTGGCAAGGCGAGTCTGCGATTGGCGCAGCCCCGAATATTAGCTGCCGGCTACTGGTCGTCGAAGCGAAATGGCGCATTTTGAGCTCAATTCGGCCTGCTCTACAGGATTTCGGTGGAGTTAGCTGCGCCCCAGTCCTTGTAGGTGGAGTGGAGGGAATATGCGTACTCTGAAACTCTAGAGCCGGCGAAATTTGTGGAGAATCTTTGTGCGGAAATCGGCCTTATTTCTCATGAGAAGTGAGTGGCGGTCTGCTTTCTCCCGTTCTGGTCGGAGTGCTTCACTGCAGGGTCTCCTGCACGTTTCCCTTGTCCACCTACCGACGCCCCCCCCCCCCCCGCCGCGACGCTCTCTCTCCACCCCTCCCACTTGCTAGGCTTACACTCCCATAATTTGTACGAACATTGACAGCAAAGAATAATCGAAGTCGGCGTCGCTCACCTTCAACTTGGTAGAAGGTAATCGGCACCACAGAAGCCTTGTTGAGCTCGGCGGCCAATGCCTTGGCAAGCAGGGTCTTGCCAGTGCCAGGTGGTCCACTCAGCAGAACGCCTAAACACGACGAGCCTCATCCAAGCAAGATTTCGACAGTGAACCCGGCCTGTCGAAACTCCAGCAACCAAGTGTTGGAAGCGAATGCAGAACACCGCGTTCAAATAGTAGATCGGTTGCATGCTATTTGCATATTCATTATAGCCGAACAGGCCAGACATTGCCCTCAAACCAGAACCACTTGCCTTGTAGTAGGGACATGTCGGGCAATGGCTTCCTTGATGTGCTGCCCAGTCACTTCCAATCGGTGGCGGTTGTCGTCGCTCGCGTGTTCCTCGCACTTGTCATTGTCGCGGTCCTTTGTTTCATTCTCTAGCGGCAGCTGTTGCCGAATCGCCAAGAGGACTACGTCGGTGGTGACATGCTGAAGAAGGGATGTAAGAACGAGAAATGCCGGATTCGTGCTAGAATTCCCAGAACTTGTTTCCCAAGTGGTGCCAAGCCAAAGGTGTGTACATTGGTTTGGCGCATGCACTGCTTGTGTTTTGATTTGCTCAACGCGCAGCTAGCAGTGCAGCATAATTGGGTTGAGAAACCCCTTTCTGCAACGACACGTAGCGTAGGTAGTACCTTCAAGTCCGCTCCCGAAAATCCTTCCGTTTGGTCGGCCAGTTGGATCAGCGTCCGCTCACACAGTGCGCTCGTCCATTTGCTTGTGAGCACCTGTAAGTTGATAATGCAGCGTTTCCGTGTCTCACTGTAGCGAGTTAGCCGCAACACTGTTGTGACAGTTAATCTCACCTACAACCCGTCGGCTGCATTTACCGTAAATATTCTAATAAGCCCTCCCCCTTGGATAAGCCCCCACCCTCCAATAGTCCCCCTCCTAGGGAGAGGTTGAAATACCAAGCCCCGGCCTCCAATAGTACCCCCTTTCCTATGTGCTATAATATCTGTATGTGTACTATAGAGTGCACTGTGTGTATGCTAATGCATACTGTAGCAAAACACAAAACGGCTGTGACTCGCTCGGGTTGCGTCGTAGAGAGACGATCTTGAACTCGTTAGATAGCTCTAGACTCACTGATCATTCGTTCTCCTATTGGTCGAAACTCAAAAATTTGAATTTCGCGAGTTATAGTAACCCAAAGCTTCAAAACGCAAAAACTTCAAAGCGGGTTGTTGCTTGGAGGCACCTTTTGACACAGCTCGACAAAATTTGTATCAGCTCGAGAAAACTGGAGACCGAATTAGGTGGCCCAACTTCAACACAAGACACCAAAGCGGCGAAAACAAAACAGTTCCACCTTGAGTATCTGCGTCCGAGCTGCCGCGTCAGGCATATGTAGTTCGACTTCGACGTCGAGTCGACCAGGTCGTCGGAGCGCTGGGTCGACAGAGTCAGGTCGATTTGTCGCTCCTAGTGAGTGTTAAACCATTTTGCGATTTCTTCTCCAGGCCTCAGCCAGAAGGCACCATGCGAGAGCTCGGCATGCGCCCTCCGTGCGTGTGTAACGCCCTCAGATCGCAGCGTTGGAAAAGTGTAAGAAGACTAACTTTGGTGATTCGAGAGGTTTGACCAGGTGCGACCTTAGAAACCAGTTTAGTTTCAGTCCGAAGGTCCAAAAGCACAAAACGGCTCTAACTCGCTCGTCTTACGTTGTAGAGCGGCAGTTGACACGTCAGTCGAAAGCTCTCGGCGTGCCCTTTCATGTGTCAGCAGATGTTTTTCAATTGCAAAGTCACGCACCACGAAAAACGACATTTTGGGTTTTGCGCTGGAATCTCTCTGAATTATTCGTGTTGCGATTACAGCGTCACTCGGCGCGTCACTCGAAGGCTCACAACGCACTCTTTCGTATTCTGACATAAATTTTCTGCTTACCAAAACGCACACCAAGAAAAATGACACATCGTTTTACGACATTGAGAGATGTTGGACACTGTTGGATTGCTCGTAATGCGCTCTTTTGTGCTCTGTCAAATAATCTGTAACAAGCTTCGGTATTAAAAAGTTGAGTTTGTATTCTGACTGACATTGCATAGAGTTGCGTTCTTTCTGCAGAGAGTGCGAGAGCTCATCGCCCGTATTGCTCCGCTTCATGAGCTCCCCCTTCGCAAGAGGGTATTGCTTAGCAATATTGATATCGCCCGGGATTTGGTTTTTAGAGCAAAAAAATTCCTCTTTCGAGCAACGCTTTTAAAAAAGTGACAAAAACTTGTAAAAGTTTTGACAAACATACAGGGTGTTTTTTTTAATCTGACACATTTGGTTTTCGAATAACTTTTACACCACGAGAGATATTGACCTGAAATTTGGTACACACTATGACAACACGTTAGGAAGCCAGTTTCCAGAAGCGTTTGCCTCAATTCTCGCTGTACCGTCCAAGATGACATCTCAAAGCAGAATCACGTTTTCAGAGAACCGCGATTCCTAAGAAACTTTCCCTTCGGCTGCCTAGCGCGCCATAGCAAGCTTTGCGTGATGCAACTTGCACACATGTTGGCACCACGTCTTGAGACTTCTGACACCAACTTTCAGCAACTTGTTCCTATTCAGAAAAGAATGCGAGCACGAAACGCATAATTGGTCAAACGGCTGACCCTCACATGGGCGGTCCCTAATTCTGAGTTTAGCACCCAAACGGACGCGTTTCTGGAAGTGCGGTGCTGAAATTTGGTGTCAGAAGTATCAAGACGTGGTGCTAACATGTGTGCAAGTTGCACCACGCAAAGCTTGCTATGGCGTGCTAGGCAGCCGAAGGGAAAGTTTCTTAGGAGTCGCGGTTCTCTGAAAACGTGATTCTGCATTGAGATGTCGTCTTGGACGGTAAGCTAGAATTGAGGCAAACGCTTCTGGAAACTGGCTTCCTAACGTGTTGTTATAGTGTGTACCAAATTTCAGGTCAATATCTCTCGTGGTGCATAAGTTATTTGATAACCAAATGTGTCAGATTAAAAAAAACACCCTGTATGACAGAGCACAAAAGAACGCACTATGAGCAATCAAGCCGTGTCGTACTTCTGTCCATGGAGCAAAACGAAGTTTATTTTTCTTGGCGCGTGTAGTACGTAGCGAGCCTTGGAATGACATGCCGAGTGTCGCTCTAATCGCAACATATTGAGCAATTCAGAAAGTTCCAGAGTAAAACTAAAACTATTGTTTCTGTGATGCGTGTTTTAGTCAATTACAAAATGTTTGCTGACACATGAAAGAGCACGCCGAGAGCTTAAAATTGACGTGTCGTCTGCCGCTCTATGACGTAACACGAGCAAGTTAGAACCGTTTTGTGCTTTTGCACCTTCGGGTTACTGTAACTCACGAAATTCAAATTTTCAAGTTTCGCAAATGATCCGTGAGTCGTGAGCTATCCACTGAGCTCGAGATCGTCTCTCTACGACGCAAATTGAGCGAGTTATAGCGATTGTAGTGTTCGAATCTCGAGAATGGCGTTTCCCGTGGTGCGTGTTTGCGTAATGTTAAAAATTGTTGCTGCCGCATGAAAGGACACGTCGAGAGCTTTCACCTGACGTGTCGATCGCCGCTCTACGACGTAAGACGAGCGAGTTAGAGCCGTTTTGCGTTTGAAGCCTTCGGGTTACTGTAACTCGCGAAATTCAAATTTTTTAGTTTCGACCAATGGAAGAACAAATGATCAGCGAGTCGAGAGCTATCCACTGGCCTCGAGATTGTCTCTCTACGACGCAAGTTGAGCGAGTTAGAACGATTTTAGCTTCAAAATGTCGAGAATGGCGTTTTTGGAGGTGCGTGTTTGCGTAATTAAGAAAATTGTTAATGCCAAATGAAAGAGCACGTCGAGACCTTTTAGTTGACCTATCGCACGCCGCTCCACGACGTAAGACGAGCGAGTTAGAGCCCTTTTCCGTTTCGACCTTCGGCTTACTGTAGCGCGCGCAATTCAAACTTTTGAATTTCGAAACCTCTTAGCTGAATGATCAGTGAGTCGAGACCTATCCGCAGAGCCCAAGATCTCCGCTCTACGACTTTCCAACGCCGAGATTTGAGAGCGTTACGCACGGACGCACGCACGGACGCACGCACGCACGCCGAGCTCTCGTAGGGTGTCGCCCGGCTGAGGCCGGGCGAAAAAATTCTGACAAGTGTTTGTCACTTTTTAAAAGGGGAGCTTGAAGGAAGGATCGTCCTGTTATATTAGCCAATACCGCGCAAATATTGCTATGCAATACCCTCTTGCGAAGGGGGAGCTCGTGAGTGAAGTGGAGCAATACGGGCGGCGAGTTCTCGCAATTTCTGCGGAAGCAACGCAACTCTTATCAAAGTCAGTCAGAATACGAACTCAGCCTTTTAGTACCAGAGCTTGTTGTCCCTTCTCGAAAAGATTTCGCAAACCTACATTGGTACTTTCATTGCAACTTTTTTCAGTCAACTTTTTGGTTGGCGCTTACACGTATGCCAGTAAGAAGAGTGACACCGACACACGCGGGTCACTGTAAATCGGTACATCCTACCAATGACGATAACGTATCCACGCGCTTCGACACCATCCAGCTGAGTGAGAAGCTGACTGACTATGCTGGCGCCAAACTGACCACTTCCTCCACTTCTTCTCACCTGAACGAGAGGGGCGCTTTTCGTGACGTTACATGCATAGGTATGTCCATACTACAAGATATGCGAGTTACATACTGGTGCAACGGCGTCGATCTCGTCCAGAAGCCGATGGACGGCGACCGTTTTCTCGCTTCACGAAACAGACGCCGTATGAACTGTTCCGTTTCCCCAAAATATTTCTTGTAGCACTCCGAGCCTGAGAGAGAACAGAGATGTTCCGTAGGCAACCTTCTGCTTGACATCGATTCACTCCAAAAGTAGTTTAATAAATGAGCGAAAGTGGTAGTTACCACAAGCATGGATATAGTGACCAATCACTGACATGCTGCATTTGCAATAAACCCATCCCATGCTTAAATCTGGTCTGGAAAACCGCTTTTTTTAAATTGCAGAGCTACAGTACCCCAGCCGCGTCAATTTGAATTTTGGGGGTCTCGTCAACTTTTACAATATTATACTCGATTTCAGGATTTTTGGGGGCGCTGATTACGAACTTGGCATTGGTTTAGGGTATGCATGTAGTTTGAACATCACTTATGATAAATTCACATGCTACTGTACCCCAAGCGCAGAATTTCTGTTACGAAAGTTCATAGGAAGTTAGGGTGTTGTATCTCGATCTGGGGTTTGATGGGATGGAGCTCACGAATTCGGCATTAGTTTTGCGCTAAGTCGTTTCAACAGGCCACAACAGCAGAGGAGTCACTGGGCGTAGCAGATCAATTGATTGAGTACATGTGTCGCATCCGGACGGCACAATCCTCCAGAATGTGCAATATTGCACGATTTGGAGGGGCGCCCCTCAAACTGGGCACTATGGCGCGTTCTGGAGGGCAGCCCCTCCAGAACGTGCAATCAGCTGCCAGAACGTTGAATTCTTTAACTTTTACGTTTAATTATGTTACCAGGAAGTTGTTTCCGTCCATATCAGGCTATGCTTAGGCTCGCCCTGCGCCCACAGTGCACAAGAGTCAGTCGGCATCGCTGTCTGGCGGGTCGAAACTTAGACTTAACGCGACCGGTGACCGACTTCAGTTCGCGCGCCCTGAAGTTGTGGTCGCGCTAAGCCTCAGTTGAGTTTAGTGCAAACTGTTTGTGGTATAAACACTCCTCCATTTAATTCGCCTCCTGCTCAGGCCTGCTGTGCCCCGCCGACTAGAGACCCGTGCGTGGCGAACACCCGTGTTTACTAATTGGAGAAATTTAACGAACAACGAACGGACGACACAATAGTGTCTTACCTGCCGCTCCTTTGCGCTGTTGTCCAAATACTGTTTTTAGCACTCCGACCCCAAAAGGGGCGGAGTGCTATAGTGGAGCTGACACCGACTAACTTTTTTGCCCCAAGATTTCTCGCGCGTGGTTCACCCGATTCGGACGGGGTTTTTTTTATTCGATAGCTCTCGAGGGATACTAGGGGTGCTCGGGCCTTCGTTTTTTTCGCGTGGTGGAAAAATTTTGAGAAAAATTCAAAAATTTGAATTTTTACTTACTGAGAGGGTGTTCCCCTAAGGCTACTTTTTGGAATCATGGACCGATTTCGATGTCCTTTGGATATGTTATAGCCCTCGACGAGAGCTTTTGCGGAAAAAAATCCCGAGCCAATCGGCCGACGCGTTCTCGGGTTACGGTAGCCGAAAGTGGTTTTTTGACAAAAATTTGCCTTTCAAAAATCCTAGTAAATCAGGCAGTCGTTGGATCGGGCCAGATATCTCAAATCGGCAAGATTAACATGTTCTCTTTCGTTTAAGACCACAATCGCCGAAATCCGCCGAGGAAATCTTGAGTTCTGCTGTCACAACGGGTCTCCGTCGGGGGTCGAAAATTCCAATTTTTGACTTTCGGCCGTTTTAGCGCCCGATTGCGACGATTTGTGGCCAAATGGGCTGCACCACGCGATTCCCCATTGAAAACTGATCCGGAATCGATTTTCAAAAATATTTTTTCGGCTACCGTGCCCCGGCCGCGTCCAAAATTCGAATTTCCACCCGAGCGGTCAAAATGAATGTTGGAGTCGATCCCGGTGCTTGCGAGGTCGCTGATGCCGAATATGGCGTTATTTTGGCGTTTCGGATCAAGATTCGCGAGGTTTGGCCGAAATTCGACCTACTGTAGCCCTACGTTGACGAAACTGAAAGTGTGGTAATTGTACGGTTGAAGTGTCGATTCTAGGGTATTTCGCGGCGAGCCGAAAGTGGTTTTTTGACAAAAATTTGCCTTTCAAAAATCCTAGTAAATCAGGCAGTCGTTGGATCGGGCCAGATATCTCAAATCGGCAAGATTAACATGTTCTCTTTCGTTTAAGACCACAATCGCCGAAATCCGCCGAGGAAATCTTGAGTTCTGCTGTCACAACGGGTCTCCGTCGGGGGTCGAAAATTCCAATTTTTGACTTTCGGCCGTTTTAGCGCCCGATTGCGACGATTTATGGCCAAATGGGCTGCACCACGCGATTCCCCATTGAAAACTGATCCGGAATCGATTTTCAAAAATATTTTTTCGGCTACCGTACCCCGGCCGCGTCCAAAATTCGAATTTCCACCCGAGCGGTCAAAATGAATGTTGGAGTCGATCCCGGTGCTTTCGAGGTCGCTGATGCCGAATATGGCGTTATTTTGGCGTTTCGGATCAAGATTCGCGAGGTTTGGCCGAAATTCGACCTACTGTAGCCCTACGTTGACGAAACTGAAAGTGTGGTAATTGTACGGTTGAAGTGTCGATTCTAGGGTATTTCGCGGCGAGGAACGCGAATTCGCTATTGGTTTCTCCATTTTGTGTCGATTTTGCCATCAAACAGCCACTTTCCTAATGCCGAAATTCAAATTAGAATGCAACTTTTACTGTACTCTCCTCAAACTATTTGCAACTTAAACTTGCGCGCGCATTCAAACTTCTGAATTGAAGGACAATGCAGTGTGGAAAGGCGGCGTGGTAAAGTGAGCAATTGCGCATGAATTGTCTATTATCCCGTCGAAAATGGCAAGGCGAGTCTGCGATTGGCGCAGCCCCGAATCTTAGCTGCCGGATACTTGTTGAGTCGAAGCGAAATGGCGCACTTTGGGCTCAATTCGGCCTGATCTACAGGATTTCGGTGGAGTTCTGCTGCGCGCCGGTCCTTGTAGGTGGAGGGAATCGCGCGCCGGCGGAATTTGTGGAGAATCTTTGGGCGGAAATCGGCCTTATTTCTCATGATAAGTGAGTGGCGGTCTGCTTTCTCCCGTTCTGGTCGGAGTGCTTCACTGCAGGGTCTCCTGCACGTTTCCCTTGTTCTTTGACGTTTTTGCTGTTCAGTTTGCCCAAATGAATCTTTGCACCATCCTACTCCTCCAGACTTGAGGTCAGGCCTAGCTTCTGACTCGACACCATTCGGCGTTCCTTTTGCAGCTGGAAATTGCGGACCATATTACGAAAGTGATTATTGTAAAATAGTGGTAATTACAAAGAACAATATTGTTAAGAAATGTCAGTCATGCGACTCGGCACCAAAACATGGCCGTCTTTAAGGTGTTAAACATTACATCTGTCGAAATTGCCAAATTTGTAAACTCCTTTTAAACGCGTCCCTAATCTCGCACGAACAAGGCGTGCGATATTTGCCCAATACATACATCGCAACCGATGCCTAATTAATCGTCACTTAAGAACGATTTGAACAAGACGACGCCTGTAAAATGTTGACAAATGACAAAATCCTCAAAAGTATCCGCAACTACAAAAGAATCATTCGCGATCCCACCTGCCGACTCTCATCCTGCAGTTGTCGCCCTTCCGCAGTCTTGTACAGGCGCGATGAAGTGGCTATCCTGAAGGATGTCTTGCTTTTACAGTACGCACATTTGTCTGTCAAGTCTCGTTTGTTTTGTTATTGTTAGTGTTTCTCTCGGATTTCGACAAGTTGGCCTTGTTATTGTTAACAACTGAGGGACAATTTTGTACCTGAATTGCTAAGAAGATTGGTGACGTAAGGCATACAATCTTGATTAACTCAAATGAATTGCAACGTGTAGGACAAACTACCTATTCTTAAATTGCATAAGAACTGCTCCCTAATTGCTGTGGATTACTGCATGCTTTCGCCGAACTAGGAACCATATAGGTACATTCAAGGGTTTCCAAACTGTTTTATTATACTCCACAAAAAAGTGTGGAGTATATAGCGATTGTGCGCGAAACGCAGTAATTTGGACCGGATGGGGTTCGCGCGTGAAGCGGCCGATTTGCAAACGGTCTTTTGCGTTGGGTAGGCCTAGTAAGTGGGCAGGGTGGACACCAAACGGGGTCACGCTCCGGGACCCCGTTGGCGGGAAATTCAAAAATTTAAATTTTCAAAGTACTGAAAAAGGCATAGTACAAGGTAGAACTCGAAAAAGTTGCATATAACGGTATTTACTATCTTTTGATATGTTGTAGTACTCGATAGGGCCGAGGGTGGAAGAAATGAATTGGATCGCTGCGGGACCCATTTTGGCGCCAAATTTGAAAAATTCGCGAATTTTGGCCCCGGGTCGACTTTGACGGGCTGCTGTGCGAGCTAGGTAGCAGCTAGAGCGGCGAGACCACTCTTGGTGCTCCTTCCCATATGTCCTCTATCGAATGAGCCATGAACGGAGAAAATCGGGCGAAACACAAAAAACTTTCTTACACTGCGACTTTTTCGACTCCGGGGTCGAAAATTGCGATTTTCGCATTTCGGCGTCTATAGCGCTCGAATGCGTAGCCGAATCGTTCCCAAAGTGGTTTCAAACGATTCTGCGCTTAAATCTGGTCCAGAAAAGTATTTTTGAAAAATTTGCAGAGCTACAGTATCCCTGCCGCGTCGGTTTGAATTTTGGGCGTCGGGTCGACTTTGCCAATATTATGCTCGATTTCGAGGTTTTCGGGGGCGCTGATTACGAATTTGGCATCCGTTCAGTGTATAGATGATGTTTGAACGTACCTACGACAAATTTGTATGCTACCGTACCCCAAGTGCAGAATTTCAGTTCCCAGAGTCCATAGGAAACTAGGGGTGTTGTATGTCGAATCTGGGGTATTGTGGGATGTAGATCACGAATTCAGCATTGCTTTTGCGATTGAGAGTGTCAGGAGGCCACAACAGCAGAAGAGTCATCGTGCGTAGGAGTCCAAATTTGTGGAGTATACTGCGTCCCCCGGACGACTTGCCTGGTTCTGAAGCAATTCATGATTGTTATTGTTAGTGTCTTGTTCTGGGAACAGTAGAACAAATTGTTATTGTTCCTAAACTGTTGAAAATTTTGTGGTACAAATTGTTAGGTTAGGTATAAATTGTTACATGAGTGCTCCGATTCTGAGTTTCTATGACTCTATGACTTGCCTGGCAGTCGGCACGTAGTTCTCCTCAACGACTTTAGCCAGATGCCTCTCGCCGACCTCCAGTGAGCTCTCATCGATGTTGAGCTTCTTGGTGCTCTGGTAAATCTCAGGGAATTGCTCCCTCACCGCGAGCCAGACGGCTTCTCCGCAAATGTGCTGAAAGAAAACGGGAAGGCTCGTAATAATGCCGCGTGTTTCGCACAAGCCCCGCTGTAAAGGGCCTTTGCATTCCTACAAACATCGTGAAGAGTTGTGATCTGATTGCAGAGAGTGTGAGATATTGCAGCTTTTATCGTTCCGCTTTTCGAGCTGTCCCTCTCAGCCTGGCTGCGTTGGTGCGTAGGTACCGCCCGTGCTTCCATTACGTATGCCTCGGGCATTAAACAAGTCGCTCGGGCACAGAGATGGGAGAAGCGGGGGGGGGGGGCGGGGTCTAGAACCCCCAGAGGGGAGTTTAACGACCTGAAGATTTTGCCAAAAAAGTGCCGACAAATGAGAATAATTTGCGAAAATAAGCCAAAAAGTGCCAAAAATCGCTTAATTTTGGTAAAAAAAATCTACAACATAGTACCGAAGGCGAAAGTTTGGCTATTTACGGACGCGGCAGGCAAAAGTTTTGCCACTCCTGAGCTCCGCAGGCGAATATTTTTGAATTTCCTAGCAGAGTGGGTGGGGGGGTCTTTTGGGAAGTCGGGGAGGGGGTGCCGCACCTGGGGGGGGGGGAGTACGCATCCGGCTGGGGGGGGGGGGGGCGCTTACCCCCCCCCCCCCCCCCCGCCCCGGTTATACGGGTACATGTCTTCGACACATCATTGGGCAGCCTGAGGAAGCTTTTGGATACGAATGTGACAATGAAGAGTTTCAAAGTTTAAGCAACCGAATACAAAGCCCGTCAGAAAGTTTCGATTTGTCGTGCTCGTATCTCGAATATTCGTGAGTCGCAAAGAGACCATCTCTACGGCGTTAAAGAGCTTACCGCGAAACAATATCGATTGAAGGAGAAGTGTGAAATTTCTATGAAGTTTGGTTTGGAGAAAATTGATGTTTCTATGCAAAAGCGCCAAATTCTGGTATTTTCAGATGGCTGTCTATATGTACGTTGGAGAACCATCTGATGAATGAGACAGGGACAATTATGAAGACAATGTAGATTGTTTCGGAATTTAGAATTAACAAAGTGCAACCATCAAAGTATTTTGTCATTAGTTTGCACTGCCCAAGCCAAAGGGCCTCGCCACGTTTAGGCGCTTTTCAATATTGCGCTGGCAACGAAACGAAGACAAAGGGCGGCATCTCGCTTCCACTTCCACGAAGACACTTCCAAGTCGGTATTGACACTGTGTGCATGCGGCGTATTTCTCTGATCTATACCTATGTAGGTAGTATGTACCACGAATAAATGCAAAGACTCGAACAACAATTGCGGCGACGCTGCAGTAGAGCACCCACTAAATGTCTTACGGGCACTCCACACAATCCAGAGACAAATTTCCATGCGCACACTCTCACGTTTACACTGATGCCAAAGGTGACCCAGTTTCCGTACTGAGCTTGTTTCGCTGCGCTTATAATGCGGCTGTCAATGACCGTCTGTCCTTCTACGGTACCTGAATGTCGACGCCACCATAATCTGTCATCAGCTTGGCCAATCGGTCCAGTTTTGAGTCATCCATCTTTGGCCAGTCACGTGTGTACAGCTGCAACATGAAACACCACATGCAAGGCAACGCATCGTCATTATGAGACTCGCGTCCAAAACCCGTCGTGCCTCTCAGATTCCAAATTCGTACGGCGGGATGACATTGGGGGGGGGGGGGGGGGGGTGGGGATAAAGACCCAAGCACGAAGTCTACCTACCCCTCCACCCCTCCAACCCCCCCCCCCCCCCCCCCCCCCCGCCCACCCCCACTCCCAGACCTCCCCCCCCCCCCCCACGAATGATACTGCGGCCTTCTTGTAAACCCAGAAACAAAGACACCGTGAATAACTTGAAGTTGTGATTACTAGGGAGAAAGGGGAGGGGGGGGGGCTTATTGGCTTACCTATTCGCGGTAGGTGTTGCATTAGGCGCAGTTGGTACACTACCTGCAAGATCTGTTTCCGTGCGTTCTTGTCCGGTAGTCCATATTAATTCACGGTCGAAACGTCCGGGCCGTCTGATTGCCGGATCGATCGATTCCAGTCTGCTGGTCGCGCCTGAATGATGCGCCATTATAGATTTGGACCACAAGGGGGGGGGGGTGGAGGTTGGCTGCGATGGCTGGAGTGCTGTGTGTCAGCATTTTGCCAGCTTCACAGTGTCTTGGAAATCGCCAAAAACAATGCTCATAAAGTCGCGGGCTTAGGGTGATTACTGCACTGATGGCGTCAACTCCCCCCCCCCCCCCCCCCCAAGACAAGATTAGTTGACGGGGGCAAAGCCCAGCTGGGCACTCCTCCCCTCATTCCAAAGAATTTTGGGAGGTAAAGTGGGCTCACAACGCAGGATACCAACCAACCAATGATCAGCACGGCCTTCTGGTCACTCCTATCGCAAAACTAATAGCAAATTCGGAATCGGAACTTTCTTAAAGCCCACATTCGACAACACGCCTAGCTTCAGCTGTGGACCCGCAAAACAAAAATTCACTTCAGTGTACGGTTGCCTGTAAATTGTTCACAAATTGTCTCAAATGTCTCCAAAACGGAAAACTGATGTCAGATTCGTGATCAGCGACCCCGAAAAACCAGAATCGAGTACCTATACGGTAGGTGCCCAAGCAACCCCGCCAGCTAAAATTTTGAATTCAAATTTCCCGCCAAAAATACGCGTCGGGCGAAAAAAGTGTTTATAACAAAAACTATGCATCCTTCGATGCTCTATCACGTAAAAGTCGAATTGAAACCAAAATGTATCAACGGGGCCCACTTTGCACCAAAATACCGAAAATTTATCGAAAAATTTGAAATTTCTCGAAAAAAAAGTTTCCGCCTGCGACCTTTTCTCGTTTCCCGGAAAGACATTCCTAAGCACCAAAAACTCGCCAAACATCAACGTAATCGATTGGCACACCAAGAAATGGGAAACGCGGAATTTTAAAATTTTGACCAAAAATCGATTTTTTCAACTTTTCAGTCAAAACTTGGCCATTTAGAGAGAAATGATCTACTACAATGTTATAGAGCTCGCCGCGCTCTATCGATTGGTCTTTATCCCATCTCGATAAGAGCAGCCTATCAAAAGTTACGCTTGCCCGAATTTTTGCACGGAAACCCGGTACCCAACCTCTATGACGGAAGACGAGCGAGTTAGATAAGTGTTGCGTTCTAAACCTTTGGGTTACTGTAGCTCGCGATATTCAAACTTTTGAGTTTCGACCAATAGAAGAACAAATGATCAGTGAGTCAAGAGCTATCCAGCAACTCAAGATCGTCTCTCTACGACGCACGCTGAGCGAGTTAGAGCGATTTCTATGCTAAAACGTAAGAATGTCGCTTTTCGTGGTGCGTGTTTGCGTAATTAACAAATTTTTTACGCCAAGTGAAAGAGCACGTCGAGACCTTTTAGTTGACCTATCGCACGCCGCTCTACGACGTAAGACGAGCGTGTTAGAGCCGTTTTGCGTTTTGAACACTCGGGTTACTGTAGCGCGCGCAATTCAAACTTTTGAATTTCGAGCTCTCTTAACGGATTATCAGTGTGCCGAAACCTATTCAACGAACTCAAGGTCGTCTCTCTATGACGGAAGACGAGCGAGTTAGACAAATTTCGCGTTTTAAACCTTTGGGTTGCTGTAGCTCCCGAAATTTAAACTTTTGAGTTTCGACCAATAGAAGAACAAATGATCAGTGAGTCGAGAGCTATCCAACCAACCCAAGATCGTGTCCCTACGACGCACGCTGAGCGAGTTAGAGCGATGTTTGCCTTAGAAACGCGAGAATGTCGCTTTTCGTGTTGCGTGTTTGCGTAATTAAGAAAATTTGTAATGCCAAACGAAAGAGCACGTCGAGACCTTTTAGTTGACCTATCGCGCGCCGCTCTACGACGTAAGACGAGCGAGTAATAGCCGTTTTCAGTTTGAACCTTCGGGTTACTGTAGCGCACGCAATTCAAACTTTTGAATTTCGAAGTCTCTTAGCGACATTACCAGTAAGTCGAGAGCTATCCATAAAGCCCAAGATCGCCTTCCTACGACTTACCAACCCCGAGATATGAGAGCGTTCCGAACGAACGAACGAACGAACGAACGAACGGACGCACGCACGCACGATAAGCTCTCGCAGGGGTTCGCCCGGCTGAGGCCGGGCGAAAAAATCCCTGCACACCACATTTGATCTTCAAGACACCACTCTTCCAGAATATTTTAATCAGAGTGCCACAGTCGGCTTGTTTCGTCGACCAGTTACGAGCGAATGCCATAAGTAGCTTCGTGACAAGACAAGAGAATGAATTTTGGCACTGTTTCCGAGACATCTTGGTTCTCAGGCACTTATTCAAACAGCCGAAAGTTGTCAGCGAACCCAAACTCTCCATGTACCTTCTTTACCTATGCTCTAAATTTTTCATTCCTTACTTCAGGATTCCGTGTTCTTGACTTCGGTTCCAGTTTGGGCGTCAACTTGGAAAACTCGGCAACAGTAACCGATCACGTTCAGCACACTCTTTTACTTCAACTTTTGTTTCGCCTTCCAAAGAACGAAATCAACGAATGAAGCTTGGCGCGTTGTTGGCTTGGCACGGCAGAATTGGACGCCGCCCCGCTGTGACGCTCTAAGTTCGCGCTGATTGGTCAGAGTTCAACGCGGGGGGTCCAAACTCAAATGCCGAATGGCCGCGCGCAACGCGCCAAATTTACAGTTTGAATTGTCATAAGCAGCTGCCAGCAATCCGCCAATTTCAAATTTAAATCGCGCCGAAAATGACCGTGACTCTCCCCGTTGTTGAAACAAACGGCGGGTGTCGTTGAATTGAAGTCTCGTCTCTTTCTATCGTTTCGAGGTCGAATTGACTGGGTCGTCTCGTCACAACGCAGCGTCGACAACGCCAGAACGATTAGTACGTGGTAGCGAGCGCCCACTGAGTGTTGCAAAAGTCTATTTTCGATTGTTTCTTCTGGGGACAAGCAACATCCTGACTGCAACAGTCCGGCCTTGGGTTGTCGAGAGATGGACTTACATAATCGCTCACAGGGGTTCGACGACTGGCGTTACAAGAGGAAGACAAAATACCTAACACACACACGACACGAGTACGGACAGAATATTCACAACGCAACAATAACTTGATTACCGTAATTAGTTATGTAGTTTGTTACATGATTTCCTACGTTTGTTGCAGCCGATTTGCGTTTCTTTTACTGGTGCGAACTTCAGTTGATATCTGTCAGCTATCGTAATCCAATCTGCAGCCGATTTGTGCGTACTGAGTTTATTTCATTATTAGTACATTCCGATGAACTCTTAGCAATTGCAGTCGAATTAGTGAGCCTATTCCTATCTGCAGTCGATGAATTTCCTACTGAAGCAGCCGATTTGTGTGTGGTACGCAAGAGTATAGGAAAGTTATGTACAAAAGGCGATTACGCGAGCACACAGCGAAGATACGAACGGCGACACAAACGCGATTACACGAACCGAACTTCACGACGGTCGACTCGGCGTCAGTCAGTCCTCCCTCGAGCTGCTCGACTTCTCCAAGTTTTCTCCAAGGTTTCGGGTCTTCTCACTTTCTGACTCTGACTGGAAATTGATTGAGTGCTATCTGGAAACTGACTACCGACTGACTTGACTGACTGTAAGCTGACTGACAGCCACTAGCAACGACCGAAAGCTTCTACCCGAAAGAATCAGCAACACGTTTCACTCATCCTGCTCGCCTCTGCGCTCGGCCCATGCCTAAGCATAGGGAGCGGCCGCCAGACAGTCTCTGGAAGCTTCGGGCCGAAGCAAGTCAGGATTGTTCCGATCTTCCTGTTGGATGCCCTTCTCACGATTGCCCGTTCCGCTCGCTCGAGTCGCGACGCCTACACTCTCGCCTTCACCTCCGCTACAGTTGTCCTCCTCCGGTGAAGTAGTCTTCCGAATAGCTAACGCCAGTTACACTTACGAGGGTCCGGCGTGCGTCCGTGCGTGCGCAGCTCTCTCAGATCTCGGGGTTGGAAAGGCATCGAGAGAAGAAATTGGGCCAATTCGAGGAGTTTCTACTCACTGACCATTCCGCCATACCGTGCGGCTTTCGCGGCAACAAAAGTTTGAATTTCGCGAGTTACAGTATCCGAATGGCTGAATAACACACGACGGCACAGACTCGTTCCTCTTGCACCGCAAAGAGGCGTCCGACACGTCGTTCGAAAGCTCTCAGCGTGCCCTTTCGTGCGATGCCAAAATTACTGCAATTTCGAACGACGCCCAGGGGAGGGCGACCTTCAGAGTTCCCGCCCCAAGGGAGAACGCCGGGGACTACTATAGCCTCTTTGACTTCTATCGGCCGTTTCAATGCGCGCATTTGCGCCATGACAATCTGAGCTTGTTATCGGTAGTCTCTGTGAGTGTGAGTCTGTCGCTCATCGCTCCTGTTCGCACACTATTATCGCGTAGGCCCTTGATTTTCGACACATTGTGAGCAACGCGCGAGCACAACGAGTAGGTGTACCGACTCATAAAGAATCGGTAGCAATGAATCACAATGACGCCATTCTCATGCTGAGAAAATACAGCGCGAAGAAGCGATACGATTTTCAGTCACAGGAGAAAGCAACCAAGTATCAAGGTCGTCGCAATCGAAAGAGGTAGTCCTTTTGAGACGAGTGCAACTGTAGCTGGGGAGTTGTTTGTCACAACCTGTAGTTGGACAGGGTATGGGATTGGACGACGACGACGACGACGACGACGACGACGACGACGACGATTTTGATGATGATGGGGTGTGTGTGTGTGTGGGGGGGTTTGTGATGCGACGACGACGGCGGCGGCGGCGACGACGACGACGACGACGACGACGACGACGACGACGACGACGGCGACGGCGACGGCGACGACGACGACGACGACGACGACGACGACGACGACGACGACGACGACGACGACGACGACGACGACGACGACGACGACGACGACGACGACGACGACGACGACGACGACGACGACGGACGAATCTACCTTTCGCCAAACTCACTAATTACAGTAGGGGCAAGTTTCGTAGCACGATAACTGAGAGTACACAGTCACAACACCATGGACCCTAAATCCTCCAACGAGCGACCCCCCCCCCCCCCCATTAACGCAGTTTATCATGAGGAGTGGGCATTTATGAAGGATTTACAATATGCACCGTACACTCTCACGAACGATTTCTTTGTTAAAGAGCTCCAGAGTAGTCTTCTCATTGGTGTTGACTCAGGCGTATCACCCCGTCACCTTCGCCGCGGTCGCCATGCCGAGCGAAGCTGGTGACAGCGCCGCCAACCAACGCAAAACTTTGAGTCATTTATTCGGGAGATTTTGATGGAAATTTGAGGAATGTGACTCTGGGGAGCGAGGATTTCAGCGAAATTGTACGCAAAGCGGTGTCACGGAGCCACAACGTTGACGAGAACAAACCTTCTTTTATGTCGAATTCTTCGCTGCTCAACCTTTGCACAAGCGAGCACTTACAGTGCTTCTCGAATTAGCGCAAAGTCACAAAGTTTACTAACTACGAATATAAACTCTAAGGATGGTCTGCCATCATTCACGAATAGAGCGCTGACGCGCTCAACCCCACGAAACAAATGGTTAACGTTGTGATTACCACCGCCACAACCTTCACAGATCATGATCTTAGAAAATAACGATCTTAGCTATCTTTCGCTACGCTGGTGCTAGGAAGCTGAAATTTGGATACGTTCCGGGGTTTTCAACGCAGATCACGAATATGTGACCAGATTTGCCAAGTTCATTCCCATTTGTGAGATTTTGCATATGCTCAGATTTTACAATCGCGTAACAGGCGAGTGGAGCGACGAACGATGAATGTGGAGTTGAATAAAATAATCGATGTTGTGCCATCTATTGTTGTG
>JASAMZ010000418.1:0-17479 GCA_030248115.1 Linhomoeus sp. GSCO2_2 | reverse complement strand
GAAAAATGATAGTACACTATTCAAACCAGTCCAACATGATAACTATAAGACTTCAAAATTTGATATTAGTTGCTATTTAGATGATTCACAAGATAGCATTGACGGTACCTTTGAATTTGCCACCTCTGCTTCTTTTAAAAAGATACTATTGTTTTTACGGTCAACCATGATAAACTTAGAGTCTTATCAACTAGTAAAAGATCAAACCAAACTCATTATTGATATCTCCCTCCTAAACCCCCCAAGAGCACAATAAAGTCACTCAACACCCTCAACCAAACAGACAAACCATACCCTAAAGATAAAACAATCCATCAACTATTTCAGGAGCAGGTTAAAAAAACACCAGATAAAATATAGCTGTTGTTTATGAGGATGAAAATTTAACCTATAAAGAGTTAAATAACAGATCAAACCAGTTAGCAAGATATATAAGAGATACTTATGAGCAACAAACTAGCAAAGAATGAACTCCAGATACTCTAATAGCATTATGTTTTTATAGAAGTATTGATATGATAATATCAATACTAGCAGTACTTAAAGCTAGAGGAGCTTATGTTCCAATAGATCTTAACTATCCTAGTGAGAGAACCAGATATATACTAAAAGATATAGATACTAAATTAGTACTGACTCAATCAAGTTTTAGTAGTAAGTTAAAAGAGATTACTAACAATATTAAATTAATAAATGTTGATACTAACCTTTACTACAAAGAGGATAAAAAACAGATCTAGAACTAAAACAGAGCTCTAATAATCTAGCTTATGTTATATATACCTCAGGAACAACAGGTAGACCTAAGGGAGTTATGGTTGAGCATGGGGGGGTGGTTAATGTTATTAAATTTTTAGAGAAAATCTATAAACTGTCAAATAAAGATAGAGTTACTCAATTTACATCTTATATATTTGATGTCTCTGTATTAAAAATATTTATAACTTTAACTAAGGGAGTATCTTTATATATTTTATTGAACCAGACTAGATCAAACTCTTACAATATATCTAAATATATAAATGACTTTAATATCACATATATATATTTACCTCCTATTATATTAAAATAGTTACCAAATATAAAATATAAGAGTCTAAAATCTATTATATATGCAGGTGAACCTTGTGATAAAAAAACTGCAAAACAGTGGAGAAAGAAAGTATCTCTATTTAATATATACGGTCCAACAGAAACTACTATTTATTCATCATATAAAAAAATATACAACAATAAAGTTAAACAAATCTGTACCCCAATAAACAACACCA
This sequence comes from Linhomoeus sp. GSCO2_2, assembly GCA_030248115.1. Lineage (NCBI taxonomy): Eukaryota > Metazoa > Nematoda > Chromadorea > Monhysterida > Linhomoeidae > Linhomoeus > Linhomoeus sp. GSCO2_2. The sequence continues at coordinate 16,208 of JASAMZ010000418.1, read as the reverse complement.
AACTCTACATCCAACAGAAACACTTAAACCCAGTACCAATAGGAGTAGTAGGAGAGGTATATATTGGAGGAGCTGGGTTAGCAAGAGGACACCGAAACCAACCTAAACTAACTAAAGAGATATTCATACCTAACCCATTTGCAACTAAAGAGGATATAGATAATGGTTACAATAGACTATACAGAAGTGGAGACTTAGTAAGATATCTTGAAGATGGAAATATAGAGTATATTGGTAGAGATGACTTTCAAGTAAAGATAAAAGGATATAGAGTAGAGCTAGCAGAGATAGAGAGTTCTCTTAACTCCATAAAAAAGATTAAACAATCAGTTGTATTAGCTAAAGAGAAAAGTGGTAATAAGTATTTAGTAGGGTATTAGACTTTAAATACTAACACAACAGGTGCTATAAAAGATACTACTACTAATAGTACAATAAACTCAAACAATCAAGGAGATATATACACTAAGATATCTAAAGATGGAGTAGATACTTATACTCTAAGTGATGATTATATAATAGAGATACTCTCTAAGACTCTCCCAGAGTACATGATTCCTTCAGTATTTGTTAGATTAGATAACTTCCCTCTAACAATAAATGGTAATCTTAACATGAAAACTCTACCTAATCCTTAGTTTATTAACCAAGATGAGTATATAGCACCAACAACAGAGCTACAGAGCAGACTATGCTCAATATTCCAAGATGAACTAAACCTAAAAGAGAGTTGGAGTCAATGATTACTTCTTTAATATTGGGGGTAACTCAATACTTGCCATTAAGTTAGTTAGTCAGATTAATAAGACATTAGATACCCATATACAAGTAGCAGATATATTTAAGTTTAAAACAGTATCAATTATATCTAATCAACTAGAATCAAACACCAGTAAAAGTAGACATATAACCCTAGAAAAATTATATAAATGCACCCTTTCATTTGCACAAGAGCGCTTATGGTTTATAGAGCTGTATGAGAATGGAACTAATGCTTATCATATATTTATGCTAGTTGAACTAAGTAAATATATAGATATTAACAGACTTAAATCAATTATTAAAAAGATTGTAGATAGACAAATGAAAGTAATAAGGACTACCTTAAAACAAGATAAAGTACAATACTATCAAGTAGTTAATAGTGATAAGCTTACTATCAATGAGTATAGCTATAAAAATATAGATATTGATAAAACAAATATATCATGATATTAAAAAACCATTGTATTTAAATAAAAATATAAGTTTATGTATAAGCTTTTGCTATATGAAAAATAAGGTACTACTTCTTATGAGTATTCATCATATTGCATTTGATGGGTGGTCAATAGATATTTTACTTAAAGAGATAGAAACACTATATAAAGGTGAAGTATTAAAACCATTAAATATTCAATATAAAGATTTTAAACTTTGGCAAAAAGAAGACTTAAAGGTGAAACTAAAATACTATAGTAGAGTATTGCAGCAATCAATTAAAAGAGTATGAGACAATGAATTTAACCTATATATAAGATAAGACCAGCCAATGTTGATTACAGTGAAGATAGTTTAACCTTTAATTCTTAACAAAGACTTATCTAATAAACTAGTCTCTATGAGGAATCTCAGAGTTGCTCCATGTATACAACACTACTCTCAGCATTTTATATACTGATTAAATAAATATAACAATTATAGAGATATCACTATTGGATCTCCAATAGCCAATAGAGAGTATACTCAAATACAAGATTTAAATAGGATTTTTTGTTAATAGCTTAGCTCTAAGAGAGCATATTAATCAAGAGAGCAATATAAAAGAGTTTATCTCTCAAGTACAGCAAGACTGAGAGGTAAGCAGTCTCCCTTCTAGCCCCCCAAGAGCACAACCAAATAGTCTATGATTTCAACCAAACAGACAAACCATACCCTAAAGATAAAACAATCCATCAACTATTTCAGGAGCAAGTTAAAAAAACACCAGATAATATAGCTGTTGTTTATGAGGATGAGAGTTTAACCTATAAAGAGTTAAATAACAGATCAAACCAGTTAGCAAGATATATACAACAAGAGTATAAAAGAGCAGCTGATAAAGAGTTAGAACCAGATACTCTAATAGCACTATGTTTAGATAGAAGTATTGATATGATAATATCAATACTAGCAGTACTTAAAGCTAGAGGAGCTTATGTTCCAATAGATCCTAACTATCCTAGTGAGAGAACCAGATATATACTAAAAGATACAGATACTAAATTAGTACTGACTCAATCAAGTTTAAGTAGTAAGTTAAAAGAGATTACTAACAACATTAAATTAATAGAGGTTGATACTAATCTTTACTCCAAAGAGGATAAAACAGATTTAGAACTAAAACAGAGCTCTAACAATCTAGCTTATGTTATATATACCTCAGGAACAACAGGTAGACCTAAGGGAGTTATGGTTGAGCATAAGTCATTGGTAAATCGTATGGTGCATATGATTAATTTTAGCCATATAAGCTCAGATGATTATTATATTTTTAAAACTAATTATGTCTTTGATGTATCAGTCTCAGATATCTTTACTCATTTAATTTCAGGTGCAAAATTTAGAGTTACTAAAGATACTTTTGACATAAGTGAAATTACAAAACTTATTTTATCAAATAATTACAACTCTTTACATGTTGTACCTTCTCAATATGAGTTTTTAAATAGTCTTATTAAAAGCTCTTCAATAGAGAAAATATACTTTAGTGGAGAAGCTCTAAACAAAAAAATATTAGATGATATACCTAATAACATAGATATATATAACTATTATGGTCCAACAGAATTAGGGGAGATAACTTCAAGCATAAATACAACCAATATCGGCACCCCAATAGATAACACCAAACTCTACATCCTAGATAAACACTTAAACCCAGTACCAATAGGAGTAGTAGGAGAACTTCATATAGCAGGAGCAGGTTTAGCAAGAGGGTATCTAAATCAACCAGATCTTACTAAAGAGAAGTTTATCCCTAACCAATTTGCAACTAAAGAGGATATAGATAATGGTTACAATAGACTATACAGAAGTGGAGACTTAGTAAGATATCTTGAAGATGGAAATATAGAGTATATTGGTAGAAATGACTTTCAAGTTAAAATAAGAGGATATAGAATAGAGCTAGCAGAGATAGAGAGTTCTCTTAACTCCATAAAAGAGATTAAACAATCAGCTGTATTAGCTAAAGAGAAAAGTGGTAATAAGTATTTAGTTGGATACTACAGACTTAATGAAGATATAGATATATCTTCATTAACAGATAATAATATATATACTAAAACACTCAAAGAGTCTAAAGATAAAAATAGTATCAATACTTATACTCTAAGTGATGATTATATAATAGAGATACTCTCTAAGACTCTACCAGATTACATGATTCCTTCAGTATTTGTTAGATTAGATAACTTCCCTCTAACAGTAAATGGTAAACTTGACACTAAAGCTCTACCTGATCCTGAGTTTATTAACCAAGATGAGTATATAGCACCAACAACAGAGCTACAGAGCAGACTATGCTCAATATTCCAAGATGTACTAAACCTAAAGAGAGTTGGAATCAATGATGACTTCTTTAAGATTGGGGGTAACTCAATACTTGCGATTAAGATAAAACAGAAAATCAATCAAATTGATGAGTTTAGAGATATTAGTATTGCTGATCTATTTAGAGATAAAACAGTTAAATCTTTACTATCTACCATATCTTCAAAACAGAATAAATCAAACACTCTTTTTAAAGCTTTAAATATTAACTCAAATAATGAACAAGATATATATTTCATACATCCTGGATATGCAGGGTGTGAAGTATATACTAATTTAGCAGAAAAACTAAAAGATAGATATAACTCATTTGGAATTGATAATTACAATATACTAAATAGCAACAATACTATATCTAATCTAAATGCTTTGGCAAAAAAGTATATTAGTGTAATGCCTAAGTTTAAACTTGATGATGAGATAAATCTATGTGGCTGGTCTCTTGGAGGACAAATAGCACTAGAGATAGCTTATATATTAGAACAAGAAGGATATAAAGATATAAATATAACTCTGTTTGATACATTTGTGACATATAAAGATGATCTGTTAGCTACTACTAGTGCAAAAGATAGATCTAAAGAGATTAGGGATCAACTACTCAAAGAGGGTTATGATAAAGAGTATATAAATAAAGTGTTAAAAGCTTCAGAGGCTGAGCATAAAATATTTAGAGAACCTATCTCTGGTATCTTATACCATAGTAGAGTAGCTCTATTTAAAGCTCTAAAGTATAGAGATCGTTTTGGGCACACTCAAAAAGATCCTAGTAAATATATCAACTCTTTGAAAGATAATGGCATAGGAAAGTATGTAGAAAACTTAGAGATTATTAATGTAGAGTGTAATCATTGGGATATATTAGAGTTGCCAGGGGTTTTTGTGGGTGGGGTGGGGGTTGTTTGGGTGGGGTGGGGGGGGGGGGGCTTTTGTGTGTGGGCTTCTTTTTTTTTTTTTTTTAGGGGGAAGGTTTTTTTTTTTTTTTTTTTTTGGTTTTTTTCAGCTTAGTTTTGGCTTTGTTTTTTTGTTTTTATTTGTTTTTTTTGTTGTTGCTTTTTTTTTTTTTTTGATTTTTTGGGTTTTGAGGGGTTTTTTTTTTTTTTTCCCCAAGAGTTAATAACAGTAGGTATTTTTTATTTAGTTTTAGATTTTTTTAAAACGACATATCTTGTTGAGTTTATAATTTATTAAATTATAAACAGAATTGTTATTTTATTTATAGATAAATGGTATTAATAGCTTTAAAAAATAATTATATTTTTAATATTTCTGATTTAATTGATTTTTTTGTCATTTAACTCCTGCTTGATAGCCTTTAACTATTTTAGGTTTTCAAAAGCGAGAGAATATCATTGGTTATAATACAAAACTTCAGCTCTACTTTAAGTAGAGTTTCATTAGTTGTCTTTGATAGATGGAGATAGAAAATTACTTCTAAATAATTTTTTAAACTCCATTTTTTATATGATTATTATTATCTACAAAAACAATATACGGTTTGAATTTTTCCTTTTCTTTTTCATTCATATTGGCGTATGCTATTATAATAATTTTATCGCCTATTTCAGCTTTTCTAGCAGCTGCTCCATTTAAACATATATCACCTTTATCGTACTCCCCTTCAATTACATATGTACTAAATCTTTCACCATTATCAATATTGACTATATCTACTTTTTGACCAACAGTAAGCCCTGAGGCATTCATTAATTTTTTATCGACCGTAATTGAGCCTACGTAGTTTAGATTCGCGTCTGTTACAGTGGCTCTATGAATTTTTCCATATAGAACTTCAAATGTCATGTAGTTTTCCTTTTAAAATTTATTTAATTAATTGCCTGCAGTACTTTAGTCAACGCAACAATACACACTTTACTAGTTTACGAAATGAACACTTCTTTTATTGATGTTGTTGTAAAACTTTATATTATATAAAAAGCATCCTTTCTCAAGTAGATACTCTTCATACAAAAGTTGTATTACTAGATACCAGTTTAAAATGCAATTCATTTAGTCATATACAATATTTTTAACCCCAATCTTATAAAATTATACACAATATAATATAATTTTGAGATTAAATTTATATTTTTTAGGTTTTGTGGGTGTTTTTTATTATTTAAAAATGTATTATAATATAAAAATAATAAAATTATATATCATAAGTTTTAAATACTATATTTTGTTTTATAATTTTAACTCTTTTGCTAAAAATTCACCTGTGTAGCTTTTAGTTTTTTTATAGGTGTACGCTATTTGTGACGGAGTTCCAGTAGCAACTATTTTACCACCATTTTTTCCACCCTCAGGACCCATATCTATTAGGTAGTCACAATTTTTTATGATATCCATATTGTGTTCTATGACAATAACTGAGTTGCCAAGATCTGTTAGGTGATGCAGAACTTTTGCTAGTCTATCTACATCTGCAAAATGTAATCCTGTTGTAGGTTCATCTAATATATATAGTGTATCTCCTGTATCTTTTTTACTAAGCTCTTTTGATAGTTTAATTCTTTGTGCTTCTCCCCCACTGAGTGTTACTGCATTTTGCCCAAGTGTGATATATCCAAGGCCTACGTTACTTAGAGTCTCTAGTTTTGATCGTACTTTTGGTATAGCTTTAAAAAACTCCAGTGCCTCATTAACACTCATGCCAAGTGTATCAGAGATAGATTTGCTTTTATATTTTATCTCTAGTGTTTGCTGGTTATATCTTGCTCCCTTACAAGAGTCGCATTTTACTGTGATATCTGGCAAGAAGTGCATTTCTATTTTAATCTCTCCCTCTCCTTGGCATTTTTCACATCTGCCGCCTTTAACATTAAATGAGAATCTTCCTATCTTATAACCTCTGATTTGTGCTTCTCTTGTTTTTGAGAAAAGTAGTCTTATTTCATCCATAACACCCGTGTATGTAGCTGGATTACTTCTTGGTGTTCTTCCTATTGGGCTTTGGTCAAGATATATTACTTTATTTAAATTTTCAAGTCCGATGCATTCGACACCATCTACTTTTTTTACCTTTTTGGCATGATTTAGCAGCTCCTTTGCAACTGGTAGTAAAGTTTGCAGTATGAGTGAGCTTTTGCCACTACCGCTTACGCCAGTGATGCCTACTAGGTTTTTTAGTGGAATTTTTACATTTAGATTATTTAAGTTATTTATAGACACGTCTCTTAACTCTATCCAAGTTTTTTGCTCTCTATCCTCTTTATAGTTTATGATTTTTTCACCACTAAAATATTTAGCAGTTAGAGTGCCACTTTTTTTCATCTCTTCAGGTGTTCCTGCAAATACGATCTCTCCTCCATACTTTCCAGCATTTGGTCCAATATCAACTATAAAATCACTCGCCTCTATAGTTTTTTTATCATGTTCAACAACTATTACACTGTTGCCTTTTTTTTGAAGGCTTCTAAGTGTCTTTATAAGTTTTAATGTATCTCTCTCATGAAGGCCTATACTAGGCTCATCAAGTACATACATAACCCCTGTTAATCCACTCCCTATTTGTGAAGCTATGCGTATTCTTTGAGCTTCTCCCCCGCTGATAGTCCTAGCATCTCTTCCAAGCGAGATGTAGCCAAGTCCCACATCAAAAAGAAAAAATAGTCTCTCTTTGATCTCTTGTAGGACTGATGCTGCTATGAGGTGTTGTTGTTCACTTAAGTAGTCAAAATTTTTCTCATTTTTAAAAAATTCTAGTGTTTTATCTATTGGCATATCTAAAATATTGCCTATATTTTTATTAGCTACATATACAGCCAGGCTTTCTTGCTTAAGTCTATGTGAGTTACATACGTTGCAACTTTTTTCACTCATGTACTCTCCAATATCCTTGTCATCTTTTAGCATATCGTATGAGATTTTAACAACACCTTCCCACTTTCTTCTAAGAGAGTGTCTTTTCCAGGTAAATACTGATTCTTCTACTCCACCATGCAGTACGGCTTTTTTTTGATACTCTTCTAGATTCTCAAATGGAGTGTTTATATCTATATTTGCAACTTTGCAGTAGCCTTGTAAAAATTTTGAGTAATATCCTTTATTGAATCCATAGAAGAGTTTTATTGCCCCATCTTGTATGCTTTTGTGATGATCTATGATCTTTGTTAAATCTAGTGCATATCTTATGCCTAGCCCGTCACATGTTGGACATGCTCCTTTTGGTGAGTTAAATGAGAAGCTAAGTGGTTCAAGCGGATCAAAGCTTATCTTGCAATCAAAGCAGGCAAGATGTTCAGAATAGTGTACATAAGATTTTTCTAAACCAACTTCTTCATGGTTTAAGATATCTAGTTCAACTTCACCATAGCTCTCATTTAGAGATTTTTCTATATCGTTTGCTATTCTCTCTCTGTTTTCTTTTTTTACCACAACCCTATCTATAACTACTCTTATAGTATGTTTTTTAGTTTTACTAAGATTGATATCTTCATCAAGACGAACCATGACGCCATCTATTATTGCTCTTACATAGCCTTTGTGACGAAGTGATTCTAGCATATCAGCAAAGGAGCCTTTTTTTTCTCTTACGAGCGGGCTTGTGATAACTAGTTTTGTATCTTTTGGTAGTTTTAGAACTTCACCTATGATGTCTGCTGCACCCATTTGCGATATAGGTTTTTTGCATTTATGACAAAATTGTTTTCCAACTCTTGCAAAAAGAAGTCTCATATAATCATATATCTCTGTTATAGTTCCAACAGTCGAGCGTGGGTTTTTACTCGTTGTTTTTTGATCAATGGCTATAGCTGGAGTTAACCCCTCAATTCTCTCGACATCAGGTTTTCCTATTCTATCTAGAAATTGTCTCGCATAAGAAGAGAGAGATTCTATATATCTTCTTTGACCCTCAGAATAGAGTGTATCAAATGCTAGAGTAGATTTACCGCTTCCACTTATACCTGTAAATACAACTAGTCTATTTTTTGGTATCTTTAAATTGATATTTTTCAAATTGTGCTCATTTGCACCAAAGATTTTTATACTGCTCATGTTAGTATCCTAAAAGTAGAGTTTTTTTAGCGTTATAGCTAAAATAATAAAATATAGTCCTAAAAGAAGACTTTTTTGTTTTTTCTTTTCTGTCTTGGAGGAGTAGTGTATGCCTACAAATACTCCAAAAAGTGATGCAGTGCCAATTAGTATGCCATTTGTATAATCAATATACCCAAATTTTGCAATGCTTATAAATCCAGATACTGATGAGAATACTATAAAAAATAGACTCATTGATATTGCTTTTTTTATATCAAAATGTAAAAAACCAACCAAAATAGGGGTTAAAAAGAGCCCCCCTCCAATACCTATACTGATGGATATAAGCCCAACAAATAGACCTATGGTAAATAGCAAAAGATTAGAATTTATTTCAGGCTTATTTGATGTTGATGGAAATTTAAAAAACTTAATTATTGCAAAACATACTGCAGCAATAAAAATATTTGAGAGCACTAAAGGGGAGAATAGATTTATTATATATCCACTTCCTTGTGCTCCTGCAAATCCACCAATTCCAAGTGCTAGCCCCTCTTTTATATTAAGTATATTTTTTTTAAGATTGAGGTAAGATCCAAAGATAGAGCTAAAAACCATCTGTGTTACAGCAATACCTATAGCATATTTAATATCAAATCCAATATACATTAGTGTTGGTACCAGCAAAGTTCCTCCACCTACACCGAAAAAACCTGAGATAAAACCTATAAGTATACCTATGACTGAGAGTGTAAAAAACAAATTGTTACTTTTATAACTGTAAAAACAAGAGATAAATTGAGTAAATTTTTTTGGAGCTATTTGTACATTTTGTTATAGACATAACACTTCCCTGAAAACATAGTATTTACTATTGTACTTAATTTATTATTTAATTAAGTTAAACTATAATATAGAACTAACTATTTTAAGGTAAAATCATGATAGACTCTATTGATCAAGCTACGAAAAATTTTTGCAATAGCATAATAGGCACAAAGATAGAAAAAGCGAAGTTTTTTGGCAAGAATTTTTATGGTGCTTCAATTGCTCTTTATGAGAATAAAATAGAGAATCAGTGGTATCTTCTTTTTAAGAAAGATACTCTAAATGAATTCTCAAAGGTGCTTCTTTTTGAGAACAATTTAAATGAAGATGATTTAGACGATTTAGTAAAAGAGATTGCAAATATGATTATAGGTTCTGCAAAAGTTATTTTAGAAGGTAAAGATGCTAGTATTGAGTATAAGTTAGAGACTCCATATTTCTTAGGACATGTTCCTAGGGTTGAGCTTCTAAAATTTGATGAACTGTTGCTTTATAAGGTGAAAAATAGAACGTTTGTAATAGGTAGGAAAGTTGAAAATTGAATAAGAGTGATCAAGAGTATATAGAAACAAAACTGCTCAGCGGGTATAAAAACCTTTTTGATATTAATGTAGATTTTATTTCAGAGTTAGGAACTACTAGTTTAAGCCTCAAAGAGATACTTAAATTAAATAATGGCTCTGTTATAGATTTGCAGAAGCCAGCTGGAGAGAGCGTTGAGTTATTTGTAAATAATAAAATCTTTGGTAAAGGCGAAGTGATGGTTTATGAAAAGAATTTAGCAATTCGTATAAATGAGATATTAGATTCAAAAACTGTTATTCAGTACTTTAAAAAAGAGCTTTAATGAAGAGTATCGTTTTACTTCTATTTTTTGTTTTGACTCTAAACAGTGCTGATCTTCTTACATATAACGTTTATGGGAGAAGTGATAGGGTGGATTTGATGCTCTCATTTGACTCTCCTTACAATGGCACAATTTCTCAGAAAAGAATAGGCAAAGATACAGTTTTGATTTTAAAAGATCTATTTTATGATAAAGTAATAAATAGAGATGTAGACTCAGATATACTCCAACATATAGCAATAAAACCAAATCTACAAAGTGTTGAGATTACATTGCAAAGTACAAATCCTGTTGCACTTATCGCTTCAAAGACTATAGATGATTTTGGACTTAGACTTAGAGCTAGACCAGTACCTCAAATAGCTAGTAGTGTGTCCACAGCTACTGCAAGTCAAGATAGTAATATTGCTATTAGCACAAAACAGAGCCAAGACTTGATTGATACAAGATATATTTTGGTCATTTTTATTTTATCAATTATGATACTTTTTATGCTTTGGGCTAAAAGAAGAGTTATGAAAAATGGAGGTAAGTTTGGCGCTCAAAACTCTTGGTTGTTTAGATCAGAAAATAAAAAAATAGCCACTTTTGATAATGGGGTAAATATACTATACAAGAAACCTCTAGATGCCACAAATAGTGTGATGCTCTTAGAGTTTCAAAACATAAAATATCTAGTTATGACAGGAAGTTCAAATCTCATATTGGAGAAGTTTTCCAAAGATAACATGCGAGATGATTCAGATTTTCAGAGGGCTTTTGAAGAGAGTAGAAGAAGATTAGATAATTACTTAAAGATAGATAAGAATAGAAGTGAACAGAGCGACTATAGGAGTAAATTAGAGAAGTTTTAACTATCTTCTTTGATTAACATATTCATAACATATAGCTGGAGATTCTTTTTTTGCACTTCTTCTTTGAGTGCTTTTTTGTATATGTTTTCAACTTTTTTATTATATTTTTCATATGAGAAGTATGGAAAGTGAATTAACCAGGCTTTTTTGATCAGTTTGAGCGTTATGATTCTTCTTGCCCATATTCTAAAAAAATTAAATCCTATAAATACAGCGCTTGTAGCCACAATAGTGCCTAGTATAGAAAAGTGAAAATCTATACTTATAAGAGAGTAATGAGATATGCTGATAATAGGGGTAATAATGATTATACATAGGAGAAAATATATAGTATATGCTTTGAGTATATTAAGACGAAAGCCAAGTTTTCCCGGATCTACATACATTTTTTCATTATAATAATTATTTGCAGATAGTAGATCTCTAAAAACTACTGGTTGATCTGATACAGTATATATATAGTTGATAATCCTATCTTTAGTAGACAATCTTTTACTCACGACAAACCTTAATACTTTTTGTTAGTTTATCATAAAATTGCTAAATAATTGGAAAATCTATTGAATCTACTTTTATGATATTCTATTAGATTCAATAGTATTTACAATTTGTAGTGATTGGAGAAAATAGCTTCCAATGTAATATTAATAAATACTCTACTGCCCTTGTTTGGAAATCTTTTTATTAATTCTTCTTTTACTTTTTCTTTAGATGCATCAGGTTACAGTATCTCTTTTAAAGTTTTTAGATATTCTATACCCTTTTTAAACACTTCTGAATTACTGTTTTTTTCATGACCTACTAAAATAGTCTTATATTTTTTTGCATCATTTTAATCAAATTCTTTCAGTATCTCAATTCAATTTTTATTATTTTGTCTATTTGTTGCAACTAAATGAACATTGTTGTAGAATAAATCTTGTCTAATTATTACATTATATTGTAGAATTTTAATGAGTATAAAGTGCGGAGCTTTATTGTTTTTATACTCCTTTATTACAATGTCTAGCCATCCCAATTCTGTTTTCCAAGTTTTATGTCTGCTTTTGGTTTAACGACACTATTAGGAATGTTATTTTTAATTTTTGGTGCTCTATACATCTTGAACCCAAGGTTGATAGATCTTTTGCTACATTTGGTATAGTTACAATAAGATCATCATAAAAAAGAGCAGAGTCATAGCAAAGAATTATTTTATAAGCTTATTAGTAGTTTATATCGTAGGTAAAGTAGTATAAATAGAAATATTTAATACTTTTGCTAGTAGAGTATATTTTACAATATCAACTTTTATAATAACTGCATTTAAAATGTTTAATTATGATGTTTTTGTATAAAGCTAGTAGCTATATTTTGGTTTACTTTTGTTAAAATTTTTAAATATATTTTATATATGGTATTAAGAGGGGAAAATAAAAATAGTAGAGTAAGAGTTTTATATAGGATATTTAATGAGTAAATGGGATGAAAAAGCAAAGAGTTATTCAAGATATAGCACTGATGAAAATAGATTTGAAAATAGAATTTTTAAAGCTTTAAAAAATTTCAATATAGATTTTAAAAACAGAACAGTTTTAGATATAGGGTGCGGTACTGGAGTATATACTCTTCATGTTGCAAAAAAGTGTTTATTTATAGATTGTGTAGATTCTTCAAAAGAGATGTTAAAAATTTTAGAAAAAGATGCAAAAAAATTAAATTTAGTTAATATAAAAACTTTATATACAAATTGGGATAAGTTTATATGTAAAAATCAATATGATTATGCACTTTGCACAATGTCTCCTGCTGTAAATAGTGATGAAGATTTAAAAACATTAGATAGTTGTGCTAAAACAAAAATTTATCTTGGCTGGGCTGGGAAACGTGATAATCATATCATAGAGACTCTTTTTAGAGCTCATGGCTTTAAATATAATCCACCAAATAATACGAAAAAAGTTAAAAAATGGCTAGATAGTGAAAAAAAATTTTATCAACTCTTGCCTTTCGAGGAGAAAAAAATAAGAAAAAGAGGATTTAATGAAGCAGTTGAAAATTTTATTTGGCATTTTAAGATGAGAGATATAAAAGCAAATAAAAAAATAATCAAACTTATATTAAAAGATTTTTGTGATGAAAATAATTTTATTACAGAGGTAACTGTAAATGGTTTTGAGTTAATAGTATGGTAATTTGATTAATAAATTAGGTCGTATTATATAGTTTGTATAATGAAGATTGCATAATGTATCATTTATATACTTATCTGCTACGTTAGTTAAACTATTTCTCTGTATAAACTTAACTTTATACTCAAAAGAGATTTAGATTTTAAATTCCATAAAATTTTTTAGCCAAAGTAGTACAAAAAAATTATGTGGATTACTAAAAAGATGCTAAAATTCAATAGGAGTTATTTATTGTTTGTGATATTTAATATTGTATCCAATTTGTAATAATTCACAGTTATAATCTTGGTTATGGTTTTTGTAATTTAATTAATTAGGACTTGTGGTGCTTAGTAGAAAATTTAGAGAAAGTTGTGTAAAAGTTCTTTTAATTATTGCATCTTCTGTCACGATATTAACAACATTTGGTATTCTTTTTTCTATACTTTTTGAAGCTATTAGATTTTTTAAACAAGAGAGCTTCTTTTACTTTATATTTGGACTAGATTGGTTCCCTGAAGCAGATAAGTTTGGAGCATTACCACTTTTTGCAGGTACATTTTATATAACTTTTATAGCAATTGTTATAGCACTTCCTGTTGGACTTTTCTCTGCAATCTACTTAAGTGAGTATGCAACAAAAGGGATTCGTGAAATTCTTAAGCCAATGCTCGAGATATTAGCTGGGATTCCAACAGTTGTTTATGGATTTTTTGCAGCTATTACTATAGCTCCTGCAATAGTTAAGTTTTTTGAAATGTTTAATCTGGATGTCTCTTTTCAAAATGCATTGGCTCCAGGGATAGTTATGGGGATTATGATTATTCCTATTATCTCTTCACTTAGTAATGATGTTATAAGCTCAGTTCCAAAACATGTTCGTCATGGTTCTTTAGCGCTTGGCATGACAAAATCTGAAACTATTTTACATGTTGTGCTTCCATCTGCTCTTCCAGGTATTATAGCAGCGACACTACTTGGTGTTTCAAGAGCTTTAGGTGAGACTATGATAGTTGTTATGGCAGCTGGGCTGCAAGCAAATTTAACTTGGAATCCATTAGAGACTATGACCACTGTTACAGTTCGTATAGTAGATGCAATGACTGGGGATCAAGCATTTGATTCTCCAGAGACTCTTAGTGCATTTGCATTAGGGCTTGTTTTATTTGGTGTAACACTTACCATAAATGTTATATCAGTATATGCTATTAGAGTATTTCATAAAAAATATAAAATTTCAAATTTATAAAGATTACAGATGGATAAAGACTATTTTTATATACCTCAACTAGCCCACAGAAAGAGAAAATCTAAAAGGTTTAAACTTTTAACTATCGCAGCACTTTTTGTTAGTGTTGCATTTTTGCTTTTTTTCTTATCAGATATGTTTATTAAGGGATATGGAGCATTTACACAGACTTATGCAAAAGTTCCAGTTGATATAAATGAAAGAACATCAAAATATACACATTTAGCAGTTGACAGAAAAGAGTATGGCTTTATAGTGAGTAGAGCTTGGTTAAGAGATCTTAAAAATCTTCTCAAAGAACATCCTAATTGGATGGACACCAAGGAAGAGCGTTGGGTTTTAGCTAGTTCAAATGTAGATCAATTTGTAAAAGGTAAATATAATACACTAAGTGATCAGCAAAAAGAACAGATACAGAGTATGCAAAAAAATGGAAAGGTCGAGCGTCGTTTTAATCAAATCTTTTTTGATAAAGGTGATTCTAAGATTCCAGAATTTTCTGGTTTTATGGCTAGTATAGTAGGAAGCATCATGACTATGTTAGTTATGATGCTTATAGCTGTTCCTCTTGGAGTCATGACTGCAATTTATTTAGAAGAGTTTGCAGGCGACAATAAAATAACCCAAATTATTGAGGTCAATATAAACAACTTAGCAGCAATTCCATCAATTCTTTTTGGGCTTTTAGGGCTTGCTGTTTTTATAAATTTTTTTGGAGTACCCCGCTCATCTCCTTTAGCAGGAGGTATAACTTTAGCTTTGATGTCTCTGCCTGTAATTGTTGTTAGCTCAAAAACAGCACTTAAATCGGTGCCAGATTCAATTAGGCAAGCTGGTTTTGCATTAGGACTTACAAAGTGGCAAATAGTTCGTGATCATGTTCTTCCTTTAGCAGCACCTGGAATGTTAACAGGAGCAATAATTGCTTTGGCACAAGCTATGGGCGAGACAGCACCACTTATAATGGTGGGAATGATAGCTTTTGTTCCAGATGTTAGTGCATCTTTTACTGATGCTGCAACTGTAATGCCCGCTCAGATTTTTACCTGGTCAGGTATGCCAGAGCGTGCTTATGTAGAGAGAACAGCTGCTGGTATTTTAGTACTTTTGGGTGTTATGTTAGTTTTGAATGCAACAGCTATTTATCTCAGAAAGAAATATACAAAAACTTGGTAGAAAAGTTAAATATTTGATAGTTTATATGCCTTAAGCTTAAGGTAGAGGATAATATATGATTAAAATTAAGACAGAGAAATTGAAACTTTGGTATGATGACAAGCAAGCTTTAAATGGTATTAGTTTAGATATATACCAAAATAAGGTTACAGCCTTGATAGGACCATCGGGTTGTGGTAAATCTACCTATCTTAGGTGCTTAAACCGCATGAATGATCTTATAGATAGTGTTAAGATTGAAGGTATGGTTACTATAGATGGACATGATATATATGATAGTTCTATTGATGAAGTGGCTGTAAGAAAAAGAATTGGTATGGTTTTTCAACAGCCAAATCCTTTTCCAAAGAGTATATACGATAATGTATCTTATGCTCCACTTATGCATGATATGGTTAAAAAGGGCAAAGAGTGTGATGCATTAGTTGAAGAATCATTAATAAGCGCTGGACTTTGGGAAGAAGTTAAAGATAAATTAAAAGATAGTGGGACAGCTTTATCTGGTGGACAGCAACAACGTTTGTGTATAGCCAGAGCTATAGCTGTAA
>JASAMZ010000416.1:0-73386 GCA_030248115.1 Linhomoeus sp. GSCO2_2 | reverse complement strand
CAAGTTGACACAGGAAGCTCGGAGCACTGATTTTCACGAGTTCTCCGAGACAAACGGTCTATTCTACGACCCTACACAAGAAACCATGCCTCGGCTTCCCGGCGGCAAAAGGTTTCCACCGCCAGATAACTACAGAATCGGCATTTACAGACAGCACCTCGCGACAGCGGAAGCACACGTCTTCTCGCCGATCGGCTCGCCGGGCATTCACATGACGACGACCGATTTGCACACCGCGAGCTACGGTCTACAGAGCCTCATCTACACAATGAGTCAAATGGCGTCGGCGGGTATCTGCGCAGTGGCGCCAGCCTACCTTCAGAGCGCCGACGGAGACCAATTGTCTCGAGACCCCAACATCCGCAAATGGATGGAAGAACTCAAGGCATTTCTTCCAGATGACTGGGACTACAGGCAGCCATTCCTGGCTGGAGTTTCCTTCTCCACGCCCAGCGGCCTCTCCATCACCTTCCCGGTGACGGCCTTCGGCTACATCGCAAGGACGGATGGCGGCGCCAGGCCGGCCATGGCCCAGAGGTGGATCGACTTCTTCCAGAACGATCTACACCTGTTCATCATCTGGAACGCGGCCAAGTTCAAGGCCGTTCTCCTGGCTCAGTTCGACTTCGACTGGGACAACGGTAATATGCTCGATATGCGAGCCATGTACGATCACGCGGCAGCAGACGGCCACCCGCACGCCTACGACCTGCTGCGCTTCTGTGGCAACAAGGGCCACTATCACGACATGATTAGAGTGGCCGACGCCCCAATCGACTACGCCTATTTCTACGGCGCTAGAGACAGTAGAAATGGAGTGTACCAATTCGACAGTCTGTGGGAAAAGTTGGGCACAACCTACGCCCAGTGGTCCATGACCACCCTGATTTTGTACTTCGTGTTGGTTCAAATGTGGGAACCCGACCTTAGCAAGTTCAGCGCGTACTACCAGCAAGTCTGGCAGCAAACGGAGTTCTATTTGCAGACACCGCCACCAGTCTTGCTGAGGAATTGTCCTCTGGCCGCCGCAATCAAGACAGATGACGTCATCACGGCGGAGTGCTTCGACGACGACGCCAAAGCCATGGCCGTCGCACTCACTGATCAGCCGGCCAATCTGCGCATGGCCGTCTTCAAGGCCATCGGACAGACGCACTTCATGGAGATGGAGGGCAACCTGAACTTGAAGCACGCACAGTACTGGCAGCAGCAAGGTACCAATTGTGTGGTCACAGTTCTGCTCGCCATGGTCAACAAAGCACGACTCAAGCTTCGACAGCAAATCGCAATCAATTTCCACAGCAGACGAGGCCTGGGAGTATCCAGCGCCCCTTCCTATGACAGACTCAACAAGACCTCTAAGGAGCTCATGTTGGCGTCTCTGCACTCTGACAATGACATTCCAGTGGTGGAAATGCTCATGCGCGAACGCTACATGCAATCTGCCATACAGTACGCGCAGTACAATCAGATGTACAAGGACATTCTGAGAATCGTCACGTGCAGAGACATACGCTACCGCGAAGAAGGCTGGCAGCCGTTCGACCCGTTCTGCGTCCACTTCACGTGGTGGGACGACGAGAACGCGCAGCTGCAGCTTTGGACACCGAAAGCACCAGAACGACTGATTCCAAATCACGTCAAACCCTTCTTCCACAGCAAATACCATTCGACGGACGGCAGCCAACCGCCCACGAATCAGCCAAAGTTCGTTTATTCGTCGAATACGGACATCTGCGACTGGGACACGGACAATTTATCCGACAAAGACAGAGCGCAGAAGCAGAAAGATTTTGACGAGAGATTGAACGCCGATCACAGACGCAATCTGTTTCTTCAAATTTGGGAGATGGAACAGCACGTCACGCGCATGATGATCCCCTGGCCCTCTCGTCTCACACCCCCGCAACAGCGCGGCAAAACCAACAGAGCACGACAGCAAGGTCGCCTGGAACGAGACGAGAAAGCAGCGGCCCAGGGCGCCGTGATCGACAACAGCTTGAAGAACAAGCACTACCACTGGCCGGTCGGTGGCCAGGCAGCGTTCAAAACCATCGCTGGGCAACAAGCCTACGCGAAAACATACGACCAGGTACGCGATTACATGATCCGCAACGGTCGCGCCGGCGAAGTGTGCGCCGACCTTGTGCTGATGGCAATGGTGAAGCAAGGGTACAAGTTCGACGACGACTTCCAAGGCTGGTCCAATTGGCCAGAAGAGGTTCTGCGCCGACAGCAAGACAAACGTCGAGACCTTATTCTCGCCATGGGCAAGGGTCGTTTCGACAATCCCAGTGACAAATGGCAGCCACTGGCGATCGGCGCCATCACAGATTTCTTCGAGACACCAGAACCCAACTTCCGCACTCTCAGATTTAGACTGCAACAATTGGACAAGGCAGAGATCACCGCTTACGGCGATCAGCGCACGGGTGCCGCTGGCCGACACTTACCCAAGTTCATCAAGGACTACGGCGAGACTCCGGCCCAGATGGTGGCACGGCCCGGCTATCTCGGAAAGAGCCCGAGAATGCCACTCGGCGCCTTCGATCCACAGCACCGATCTGCTATGGGACGAGGTTCAGAGTTCAAACAATCGTTTCGAACCACATACTATGGACGGCAAGGTAGAGAGCGCGACGAGCGAAGCCGTCATTGGTCGGTTTCGTCAGGCAGAGAAGCTGAAGAGAGCAGACGTGCTCCTCCACCGCCGTACACACCACGCAAAGTGTTGCTGCCGACCCCTCAGCAATTTGACTCGACGGTTAGAGCGACTGGACCGCCAGCTCCGGCCGCACAGCAGCAACAACAGCAACATCTGCAACAGCAACAACAGCAGTTACAGCAGCAACAGCAACGCAGTGATCAGATCACAGTGTCGCCTGTTGGGTTCGGACACAGCCTTCAAACCGCAGGGGGCGAGTCTGACACCCAAAGTGGTACACCTGAAGTGAGTGAGACGGCACCGAAGACGACGTTCGGAGGAGGAATCAAATTTCCGCCCGCCCTACACCCTTCTTGCGTGCAACTCACTGGGCGACCACCACCTGATATCGCTGAACAAGGAAGCAAATTTCAGCTCAGAACCCCACAGGGCACACTGCAGTGGGTGATGACGATCCAGGACCCGGAACTGCCAGGGCAGTCTCCTCAGTCAGCTCCGCAATTGGCAGCGCCGCCGCCACCACAGCCGGTGCTCCCACCTGCACAGCAGCGTCCTCTTCCACCGACACCGATGGGTCGCCATCCGGCGCCTCGCACGGCCGCCAGCAGCGCAGAGCAAAGCAGCACGCCGACCCCGATGGAGGAAGGATCGCGTGCGGTAACTGACCGTTCTCAAATTAGGCCAGACGAAGCGCAAGTTGAGCGTGAGCAACTCCTGTGTTACGTCAACAGCGTCGTATGGGTACCCTTCATGCCCAACGCTGACACGCACGTAGCGGAACTCATTCCACTCTACGACAACATCCCAAATGCGGCAGTGCACAAGGCAGATGAGTTACGCAACGCACTCCTGCCTCTGCCCGCTTCACACAGAGCCTA
This sequence comes from Linhomoeus sp. GSCO2_2, assembly GCA_030248115.1. Classification (NCBI taxonomy): domain Eukaryota; kingdom Metazoa; phylum Nematoda; class Chromadorea; order Monhysterida; family Linhomoeidae; genus Linhomoeus; species Linhomoeus sp. GSCO2_2. The sequence goes on along the minus strand of JASAMZ010000416.1, from coordinate 69,843 downwards.
CGGTAACGTCCCGATGGGCCGTGAACTCGACGACCAGGACCTGCTTCGGTCCTACCCGACTGGTCAATTCGAGCTTCTGAACGTCATGCATCGCATCAGACGTGACATTCTTGACGTCAATCCGACGCTCAGCACGATTCACAGCTACAACCTGAATCAGGATTTGTCGATGGATCTGCTCACGCGCCTGGCAAAGGACCCGCATATACAGTCACTGCCAAGTGAGCACCTTCAGAAATTCGTCTACAAATTCAACGACTCGATCGCGAAAATGGAACCAGCGTGGCTGCGTTTCCGTTATGCTCGATACAAGCTACAGATTTTGGCACTCAACGCTAAAGATTTGGAAGAGACGTGCGACCGTGGCGTGTACGCTACCGGCTTCAGAGTCCAGTGGTTACCGAACACGTGGCTCGACGACGTCGTTTGTCCGCACTACAAACCGCGAGCCTATGTCGTCCAGATCGGCGACTGCTACGTCACGCACCAAATCTTCCTGGTCTCGTGGGCCTTACACGACAAACAACAGAGAAAAGAGGATCTGGAACGCTTCAAGGCTGCAAACAAGACCACAGCCAGATACAAAGCACCAACGCATGAGTTGCTGCAATCGATAGTGCTGCCTCCATACGCGACGGGCATGTCGGCGATACAGATGTGGGGCGGCCGGGAAGCGATCTACGCCGTCTCGATTACAGAGGACGGTATTCCGATCATCGGAGGCCCTAAGGAGAAATAAGCTCCCGGCCTACATACATACATGACAAGCACAAGCACACTTGTTTTGTTTTGTTTCTCTCCTTTTCTCTGCTCTTCTCTTCACTGTTTAGAGTAACACGTGTCGTGTATTGGTACACTGGCGGCACAACAAGCCAGTAGTACATGAGTCTCTTCTCTTCAAGCACAGCAGGGACACACCTAAGACCCACACCTACCGTCACACACGGCAAGCATATGCTTCGCTAGTGTCATGGTGAAGTCAACACTGAAGCTTGACTTCTGCGTCACCATCAAGTCGACCAGGCGTGACACTGTCACCGCCCAAGACTTCGTCATCTTGTGGAGAGCCCCTCTTCCAAGTGGTGTGATCCGAGCAGCCGACTTTGCTTCGACTCCTCTGCGAGCTACCACTTTGGCCGGCCAAGGACGCCCAGCTCTCCTACAAGGGGAAAGTTTACAATGCTTTCTGTATTATGCACCTTTCGCTATTTCACTCAGAAGCGAAAGCGCGCCACCTTGGGAACTCGAGAGGACGCTCGCAACTCTTCTCGATGGACACCTCGACTGCAGTGACGTCTACCGGTCGAGCGGACCGCGACGGCAGCCGAGCAGCTCAACCCAAGGAACCTGCAATTGAAACTCTGTTGTATCGCCAACATCGTTTCTGCGGCGCGACAGTGGTACATACATATCTACATATGATATGCTGTTTCCCACGCTGTTTGTTCATAGCTTACCTCAGCGTAGGAGGATGAGGCCTCCATGGGGCAGACACAGCCGCGGGCTAATTTTACACAAGGAAGGGCTTGCCCTCTCCGCTACAAACAAAATCCCCCCGGTGGTCTCTACGAATTTTAACATTCTCAAAATTCTTTTCTTCTATATGCGTACCACTGTCAATCTCTGACTGACTACAGCGTGATGACACCCTTTTATGCCACAGTCACTGAGGTTCGCTCGGGAACCACTGAGGTATTGCCTGGCATATGCCACGGTTTAGCCGAGGTCTCTCTGAGTCAGTGACATAGCCGGAATTGAGTTCGGTTGACCCAAGTGTGGGCATGGCTCCATCCAGTGCAAAACTGCTTTGCAGTCGCCCTGACCGGTTGCCAAGGGGTACACCGAAGGGGTTGCCACACTCCCTAAGAGGACCCGAATGGCCGGGGCCGACCTGGGAGTGGCGGATGCACAGATAGTGGTGGAGAGTGGTGGAAGGATGGAGCCCATCCTTTCGGAGAAGTGGCGGATGCACCGATGTTAGGCGCTGGTGCGTCTTTTGGACATATTGATGGTGGTACGAGTAATTCAAACCTACCATTTCCCATCTATTATGCAAATTTTGAGGCTACTGTTAGCCCTCACATCACTTTTCGTAGAGATCGCCACACCGATAAGCTCTGCATAAAAGGGGGATGCATCTTCATAACTTCATCCAGTGGGATAAAACCTTGCCCGAGAAAACGGCAACGTGGTAGTCAAAAGCCCTAGGCTGACTCCTTTCGCTGAGGTTTAGCGAACCCGGTCCGTGACCCCAATCCTATTTGGGCTAGCGCGATACTAAGGTGTTGGGAACTTAGGTCCCTCTCCCTGCGTTTCTACATTGATATCCGCAGTGTTCTCTCTCTCCCGACAAATCTACGCTTTCCCTCTTATTGCTAGAAGAGCAAGGGAAACGCGCTACATGTAAAACCCAAGAACGGAAGCCCGGCACTTACGTAGCTTGGCGAAGGAAGTGAACGGAAGAAGAAGTTGTGTGTTCGACCGTCGTCGACTCCTCGCTCGACTCCGTCCGGTCGACAGTTCTTCCCTCTCGCCGAGAAGGGGACGTGAAGAGATTTGAAGGGTGGCAGGAGCCAGATAGAAGCTGCTACCTGCGGGCGATCGACCCCACTAGGTGATCTCGGTAGAGGCTAGGTGGTGTGGTAGTCTGCTACTGGGTGAGTCACAGATGGTAGTGGCGTATCACATGGATGTTTAGGCTCTCGAACGAGCCGAACCCCTTTTAGTAACCTACGAGGCGAGTAGGACAATTCTTGGGCACGTATGGGTCCTGAACGAGCGCCGAGCGAAAACACTTTGAGGCACGCACAAAACGAGTAAGACATTTTTGGGGTACGTATGCAGCGGCTCCTGAAACTCTGCTAAGAGCTTCAGGAGGGACAGGGGTAAGGGGATTGCAGGACACAATTAGAGCGAGGGTTGTGGTTGAGGGTCAAGAATCCTCCCCTTGCCTTGTATGCAGGTCAAAAATCTGACTACTTGCACAGGTGAAGGCCAAAAATCTCACCCCTTGGTTTGTATGAGGTCCACAAATCTGACCCCTTGGTTTGTGCCAGGTTCTAAAACTTCACCCCTCGCGCCATTGGATTCTCTTCTACAGGGTGGTTGTGCGTTGACAGCAGATGGAGTTTGAGGACCCTCATGAATCAATTCTTCTTATCAAAGCAGTTTTATTTGATCCCCAACACGACTAGGTTTGGATAAGGCAACACTGAGTTGCGGCCAGACCACGTTTGCGTGACTCCGCGTGCACATGGTGCGTGGTACGGCGTCGACGATGGCGCCATTGGATTCCTCTCGTCGAGACGGTTTCAACGAACCCCAACAACGCCATGTTCCGAGCAGCCAATCAAAAGTTACAAATTTGTGGCACCTTTTGCAAAAATAACGCTTCTGGTACCTTTTTGTGGGTCGCGGATAGCGCCATTGTAATTTTCTTTGTGAGACGGTTCAAACGAACCCCTACAACGCTATGTTTGGATGAGCCAATAAAAAGTTGATTTTTGAGGCACCTTTTTGCAAAAATAGCGCTCGTGGTAAATTTGTGGGCGGCTGCATTGGTGGCATTGTACTTTTCTCGTCGAGACGCTTCAAACGAACCCCTATTTGATATGGTTCTGATGTGTTTTGAATTTGTTATCAATTTGTCAGTATACTGAAACTCTCCTTCGCGGTCGACATTTTTGCCCCCAGGGCATGCGTGGTAGGTCGGAGGGGGTCGACGTGGTCACCGTTGGATTCTACGCGTCGAGGCGGTTCTGCCGCCCAAATTTATCTAACTTTAATTTTATTCTGCTGCTGCTGTTCTATATTTAATTTAATTCAATGGTGCTGACGCCTCCTGAACGAGCGGGAGCAGTTTGAGGCACGCACAGAATGAGTAGGACAATTTTGGGACACGTATGCAGGGCCTCCTGAACGAGCGGGAGCACTTTGAGGCACGCACAGAATGAGTAGGACAATTTTGGGACACGTATGCAGGGCCTCCTGAACGAGCGGGAGCAGTTTGAGGCACGCACAGAATGAGTAGGACAATTTTGGGACACGTATGCAGGGCCTCCTGAACGAGCGGGAGCACTTTGAGACACACACAGAATGAGTAGGACAATTTTGGGACACTTATGCAGGGCCTCCTGAACGAGCGGGAGCACTTTGAGGCACGCACAGAATGAGTAGGACAATTTTGGGACACGTATGCAGGGCCTCCTGAACGAGCGGGAGCACTTTGAGGCACGCACAGAATGAATAGGACAATTTTGGGACACGTATGCAGGGCCTCCTGAACGAGCGAGGCACGCACAGAATGAACAGGACAATTTTGGGGCACGTATGCAGGGCCTCCTGAACGAGCGGGGGCACTTCGAGGCACGCACAAAACAGGACAATTTTGGGGCACGTATGCAGGGCCTCCTGAACGATCTGGGACACTTTGAGGCACGCACAGAATGAGTAGGACAATTCTGCGGCACGTATGCAGGGCCTCCTGAACGAGCGGGAGCACTTTGAGGCACGCACAGAATTAGTAGGACAATTTTGGGACACGTATGCAGGGCCTCCTGAACGAGCGGGAGCACTTTGAGGCACGCACAGAATGAGTAGGACAATTTTGGGACACGTATGCAGGGCCTCCTGAACAAGCGGGAGCACTTTGAGGCACGCACAGAATGAGTAGGACAATTTTGGGACACGTATGCAGGGCCTCCTGAACGAGCGGAGGCACTCTGGGGCTTGTACTGTATAGTGCGCAACCACGGTTGGGAAGAATAGCAGGCGACTCGACGAGATCCTGTTGATGGACGCTAGAGCGTGACGTGAAGAAGAAGAAGAAGGAGAAGAAGACGGAGAAGAATTCACCCCCCGCCGTTGGGACAAGAAACGCGCCGCGATCCTTTTTGCGTCTGTAACTTTTGCTACACTTAACTGATTTTCACCAAATTTGGAATTTAATCTATTCGTAATAAAGTCCTTTAGTGTACCAAATTTCATCCAATTCCGTTTAGTACCGCCTGAGAAATAAATATCGTGATGATGGGAAAAGGTGCGCGCGGCCTGGATGGAACATATTATGGTTTGGCGCTGCCGCGCCAACCATGATGAGAAGTGGGCTCTGTTCGATATTCTCTCCCCCCCCCCCCCCCCCCCTACGTTGTTTCCCCTTCTTCTCCCTCCCTCTCCCTCCCTCCATCTAAGAGTTCTCACTCTCCCTCCCTTTGCAGATTTATGATTGGATGATTGGACGCTGGAGTCTCGACAGCTGACGTCGCTATGCCGCTAGCTTCGTTTCCGCTCACTGTCGTCGTCGCGCCAACACATCGATCTCTGGTGAGAAGCTTTCGTAGGTTATTGGGGAGAAAAGGCTGTAGGAAGCCAATGGGCGAGCGTGCGGTTAAGCATAATGGGTGTGAACCAGTGGTTGATCTGTCTGGCGCCAAGCTGCTCCGCTGCTTCTCTACTTCAATGGTTATTCTCTTCGACAAGGAAGCGTCGTCGGGACTTCTCGCGCTCATAGCTGGCGCACTCTAGGGGTGCTACTGTGGAAGAGCGCTGCTCCCACTCGCACAGACTCTGCTCTCCGCCCACCCGAAGAGAGAACAAAGTGAGCTCTCCTCTGCCATTGCCACTGTCACCTTCTGAAAGCTCTGATAGAACGTTGCTCTGAGTGAGACTACGGCTACGCACTTGCAGTGGTTCGAACTCTCCTCTCGCGTGTGAACTCGCGCACGCGCCCCAAGCGCCTCGACGGATTTGCTTTCCGCTATTTTGATTGGATCTCTACTTCTCCCTTTCATTCTCCCTGGCGCCCTTCTGCCCACTGGAGGCGCCTGCCGCAGCGCCCTCCTCTGGCGTCGTTGTGCCACTACGACTTCTCCATCTCTGGTGAGAAGCTTTCCCCTTCTTCGGTGGTTATAGCTTAGTACCTGGAACTACAGTACCCCACTAGAGTTGGTGTATTGAGCGAAAACGAGCGATGGTTTCTTTTCAGGCGTTCGTTCCCTTTGTTCGGATATTCGCCCTTTCCCAAGCGTCGTCGATCTTCCAAACGTCCGCTGCCGACGACGACGCTGACTCTTTCTTTGCTCTTTCTCCCCCTATGGATTCCCCCATTGGACGTCGCGCTCGCCCCTTCGCCTTCTTTGGATCGGCGTCTTCTCCAAGCCTGTTGAAATTCCGGTGAGCAGAAGATAATTGTTTTTGATTGGGTGGTCAGCACATCGTTATGCTGAGGGCTGTACAGTAAGTATGATGGGGGGGGGGGGGGGGGGGGGCGAGCGCCGAAATACCCTAATAAAGTATGTATTACAGTATCCGTTTATGCCCGTTTCTCCAAGGTGCACTTTCGACTTCAGGATCGCAATTCGAATTCCGAACCAAATCAGTTCTCGGGCTTTTGACTCGCTCGCATGTCGCTCAGAGGAGTGGCATCTATTCCGCCATCTGAAGTTGAGAATCGATTGCTTTCTTCTCCGGTGCTACTTCTGCTGCTTTGCGCTCGATCCTTTCGATTCTCTGGTCGGCTGCTGCTATCGAGAGCGCTAGCTACGTAGGGTGCTACAGAGGGAGAGCTGCGTTGAAGGCTAGCATCTCGTGATCGATAAATGTAGTGCGACAGGATTTCGACTTGGTATTTGTCTACGGAACGACGAGAGAAGGCGACTTTCGACGACGCGCGACCGACGGGCGACTAAGGATAACGACAGGGAGGGCGCTTCAGATCGCACACAGGAAGGATAGAAATAAAACCGCGAGCCGCTCTGGAAGCCGACTGAAAACAACGACGCGACAAAACTCGACACGACAACTCGACGACTCGACTCAACGACTGAAGGAAACTCCACGACACGACTCAACGACTCAAGGAAACTCCCAAGAAATCACCCCTATATCTCACTAGCGACACGTGTACTTACCGTAGCTTCTAAGCTAACTACCGATGACATATCGAAAAGCGCGGAAGTTCAAATTCGAAATATCGTCAAAACTGCGGACATAAATGTACGGTAGCTCGCTCGTTCAAACACAGTAAATCACGCGGTATCACGCGGCAACGCGACATTCCCGGCCGAAAACTATGCCAGCAGAATAACACTCAAAGCGGGACGAGGCTTGATCGGTGACCGGAAGTAGAGGGACTAGGCCGGGGATGGATCCAGAAGGGGAAAAGTCCACAGGGAAGGTCCACTTGAAGGGGAGGTGGCACCAGGGAAAACGTTCCACAAATCCACAGGGCAGAGTAGAGCTCGCAGGGCTACAGTAGATGGGCCGTTGGAAACCAGAAGGGGAGCTGCCGTAGAAAAAGCAATGTCCGACCCAGCCGTAGAAGGGGGATCCGCAGAAGGGATGGGATCAGAGCCAGAGACGACCGTAGGGAGTCCAGGGACGACCAAAGGGGAACGCAGCAGGAGGGCTGAATACTGGGCAAGGGCCACCAAAAGCCAAGAAACTTTCAACGCGCGAATCTAGCCTATCGAAGAGTATGTGTGCTATGTGCGTGTTCACAGTGCGTGCTACTGCACGGGCTTTCACATAGGAGGACTACGATGCGAGTATTTGAGCAAGGATTGCACAACGGCCGTCAAGGGCTTCAACGACGACAGAAACTGCGACGACGACGATAGTTTGTGCGACGACGATTTCGGCTCGAAGGAGCCGTCCTCCCGACAAGACGACAACAATTTAGGCGACGACTTCGACTGAGGCGACTCTAACTTAGGCTCGACCGACTTCTTCGACTTAGGTAGCGACTCGGAATCAACAGACGTAGACGCGCAGCAGTTTTGCTCAACTTCTACCTTGGGTTCTGCAACTGTACCCTTGTATGGAGTGTCTTCTATCGACCTATTTTCGACAGCAGAACCGACCGAGTCTACCGATTTTCGTGTGCGCGACTTAGGCCCAGACACTACCTCAGAATTAGCGACTGCTATCTTTGAAGCGCCAATAGCCGCACAATCGCTACCAGCCGCGCATCTCGTAACTTGCACTAGCGCACACGTGGTCGACAATGGAGGAGCAGGGAGCGCCTCGCTTTGCTCTTCTACCGTATCCCGTTCAGGAAAACTGCGCGTTCGCCGCTGAGTCTGCGGAGGGAACAAGTCGAAACAAATACTAGTGTGGTGCCTTCTCTGACACAGCTCGCAACACGACTGGCTACCACATTGCGCGAGAAAGTGGTCCGTTCCTAGGCAATTGATGCACATTCCATAGTGTCGGATGGCTGAGTTTCTATCTTGCGCCGTAGAGTACTCCGGACAATTAATAGCCGCGTGTCTACCACTGCAATAAGCGCAGAAGATTTCACTCGAAACTGCGGCAAAAGCAGCGGAGTGAGGTGGCGGAGAAGCTCGACGCCCACCATGAACTTGCCCTGAAGGATCGTGCGACGACTGAACGTAAGCGCGAGGATCGGACGATTGCTCACCGTTTGAGCTCAACAACTGAAGATCTTGATATTGCCTATCCAGAGTGCGACCAATCTCAAGGAGTTGTTCGAACGAAGTGTTGTCATCGCACTTGGATACCAAATCCTGGTTGTAGGTCGAGTTAGAGCCCATTAGAAACAAGTGCTTCTTGACAACGCTTGACGACAAAGACTCTAACTTCTCTGCGCGACGAAGGAGCTCGGACAAGCGTTCGCCAAATGCGTAACTCGCCTCGCCCTCTTGCTGCCTACACTCGAATAGTTCCAAGTAGCGCATTGTGCGAGAGGAAGTATCCTTGAAGTAGGCGGCCAATTCTGCGACTAGACTATCGTAGTCATTCTGTATTTCTTCCGTTTGCGATTGGGCAAAGGATTGCGCCATATCGGTCAGTTTGCGCTTCAACCAGAAGAGACGAGCTCTCGGCGAGTACCCAAACATCTCTGCGCACTCTACGAACGACTTCAACCAAACCGAGAAATCTGCGCAGTTTCCGACTTCCGTTTCGCCAGAGAAATTATCGACAGGCGGCTCTTTCTGATCTACGCGAGATTGGCGCTCTTCTTCGACCGAAGGAATGTGCGCAACGTGCTCTATCTCACGAGCGGAAGAAGCTGAGCCGACAACGGAATGCAACGAAAGAAGGCGCTCGACTAGACGCTGCTCTCTTTCGGCCTGAATTTGATACATGCGCTCCTCGCGCTCCAACTGTTCAGCCTTTTGTCTCTCCTCACGCTCAATATGCTCAGCCAGCTGGCGCTCTTCTCGCTCAATCTGAGCCTGCCTTCGATGCTCTTCGCGTTCTATCTGTTCCGCCTTCTCAATTTGCCTTTCCTCTCGCAATTTTTCAAACTGGTTAGACTGAAGCCGCACCATCGACTCGATTAATTGCGAGAGCTCGGAGGGAGAAGACTTCGTAGGATTCGACTGACGCGAGCGAACAGACTCAGAGGGGCCGCCGTCAGACTTGCAGTCATCTACTTCCGAAAGCGCCAGTTCAACGGAATCGACTACTGAGAAGAGCGACTCAATATACTTCTTCACGATCCCAACTAGGTTCTCCCTCGCTCCTCTCTTGATAGAGAATTCCAACAGAACCGGAATGGGCGGTTTTGCGCAACTGAACTTCGAATCCAAAGAGAGAGCTCGCAGAGCCAGAGCTAATTCGACAATTTCAGGGCGACTACTCTGCGTAACTTCGACATGCTCTAGAAGCTGCTCCTTAGTGTACGTGACCACCTCAGGCTGAGACTTTGACATGTCTAAGAAGTGAAGCAACGCGACAACTAGAAGCGAGCGACAATTTCGACCTCAGAAACGACTATGTACGACCGAAGACGACAACAATTCTGGTCGATTCCTGTAAACTAGCTACCGCGTTCGTTTCCTGCAGAAGCCACCATATCGAGAGCGCTAGCTACGTAGGGTGCTACAGAGGGAGAGCTGCGTTGAAGGCTAGCATCTCGTGATCGATAAATGTAGTGCGACAGGATTTCGACTTGGTATTTGTCTACGGAACGACGAGAGAAGGCGACTTTCGACGACGCGCGACCGACGGGCGACTAAGGATAACGACAGGGAGGGCGCTTCAGATCGCACACAGGAAGGATAGAAATAAAACCGCGAGCCGCTCTGGAAGCCGACTGAAAACAACGACGCGACAAAACTCGACACGACAACTCGACGACTCGACTCAACGACTGAAGGAAACTCCACGACACGACTCAACGACTCAAGGAAACTCCCAAGAAATCACCCCTATATCTCACTAGCGACACGTGTACTTACCGTAGCTTCTAAGCTAACTACCGATGACATATCGAAAAGCGCGGAAGTTCAAATTCGAAATATCGTCAAAACTGCGGACATAAATGTACGGTAGCTCGCTCGTTCAAACACAGTAAATCAGCAATACGTAGATGTGCTGCTATTCGTTCAGTTACGTATTGCTCAGTAACAGTAAGCTGTGCTACGTTATACAAGCTGCACAAACACTACCTTTATAGCTATTCCATCGTACTTTGTTACATTTTGTACAAATTCAAACCCATATACCTTCTTTGAATCGACAATATTGGACAACTGCTTCAGTGAGTTGTAATAGAACTGGCGAATTTGCTGTATCGTCAAGTCTGAATCCATTGTTGTATTTGTATCACAAAGATTGTTGTTGTTACTCTGTTTCTTGCTGTGATTTGTGTCTTTGTTTTGACTGTTTTGAGATTTCTTCTTCATCTGCTGACGCCGCCAAATTCTCGCCTTGCGAATTTTTCACGAAATTGCGCCCGTTCTAAAAATACAAAAATTTAAAAATATTGCAACATGTAAAAAAATGTGCGAAAATCAAAATTAACACCTCTTTTAGCGCCTCGAAAAACCAGGCGGCCGTTCAGCGTCCCCATTGGCACTTTGGCTTGTTTGTAGTATTGGTGTTTGTTGTTGTTGTTGTTGTAGTATTTGTAATATTAGTTCCGCCCATTTCTCCCAAATTATTTTCGCGCCCTCCCACTGCTATGCGCCTCCTCTAAAGACGCTAAACAACAACAACACAATACACTGAATACACAGAATACTACATCTTCATGTTCATAACACAAAATACGACAAAAATACAAAATACCTTTAAAATCGGTAAAGGCGAGGTCGACGACGACGACACGCGCTTGCGCCGCCGTTTCGGCGGCAATTCCTTCTCTTCCGGCGACGTCATTTCAAAACTGACACAACAAATTTGCAAAACTCGAGAAAATCCGATAGATTTCACAAAGACATACACGTATGCATAGACCGACCCATATCAGCTACGCAAAGTAAGAAAACTTCCCGACTGTGGTTACGGTAGCTACCGTACACATACCATACACACAAATCAAGTGTTGTCACAAATCACTGTCATTCTAGTACAGTGTAGTACACCAGAAGAGGGCGCCGATTCCGTCTACTTATGTAAGCAATACATTTTTTTTATGTCGCTGCTCTTCGTTCAGTTACGTATTGTTCTTTCCGATATGACGCGCGCCCGCCCGGAGTCCACTATTCATGCGCTACTTCTGACACGCTCCTTTCTGAGGGGTTCTTGCAGGGCAACATTGGAATCACCCGGGATTAATTTTTGGAGCAAGACACACGCATTTCTGAGCGGTTGTTGCAAGGCAACATTGGGATCGCCCGGTATTATTTTTTTGAGCAAGACACACGTATTTCTGAGCAGTTGTTGCAGGGCAACATTGGGATCGCCCGGGATTAATTTTTTTAGCAGACAAAGTTGTTTGTAAGACAAGGGTTTAAAAAAAAGTATTTCTTTAGGAATGACCGTTCAACAACTGCCTCAACGTAAGCTTTCAAACGGTCGAACGAATGCAGCTCTACAACGTAAGACGAGCGAGTTAGGGCCGATTTGCTGTTTGAACCTTTGAGTTACTGTAGCTCGCCAAATTCAAACTTTTTGAATCTCGACTTCTCTTAACGGAATGATTAGTGTGACGAAACCTATTCAACGTGCTCAAGATCGTCTATCTACGACGGAAGACGAGCGAGTTAGAGAAGTTTTGCGTTATGAACTTTTGGGTTGCTGTAGCTCGCGATATTCAAACTTTTGAGTTTCGACCGATAGAAGAACAAATGATCAGTGAGTCAAGAGCTATCCAGCAACTCAAGATTGTCTCTCTACGACGCACGCTGAGCGAGTTAGAGCGATTTCTATTCTAAAACGCGAGAATGTCGCTTTTCGTGGCAAGGTGTCATACTGTACTATAATAATTCCAGTATTATAGTATAGTATAGTATAGTATAACCATCCTATATACTAAGCGCCATAGAGTCTGTTTGTTTGTTTGCTTGTTTGTTTGTTTGTCAACACGATAACTCTCGACAGCCTTGATGGATCCTGGAGATCTATAGCTCAAAAGAACCACCTCTGGCTGGAATAGTGCATCTCCTATTGTGGACTTTGGCTGATTACTAAATTCCACAAAAATCACGAAAATATCGACTGCACAGCACATTCTCATCACTCAGGAGTGGCTGCAAGTCACTATCGAGCAGATTTTGGGCTATTGCATCACCATACACTACAGAGTTGTCGCTGCGAGACTCCAAGGTGTATTTGGAGGCACGGGGGCAGGTGCGATGGTAAATGCAGGCACTGGCAGGGGCACAGTGTCAAGTGACTTTAGATCTATCTGAAATGTCTTACCGGCTAAACTCAATTGTCAACGGGCTAACTGCAAGTGTCTATTGTGTATTGACAGGCACAGGAGCTGGTGCGATCCTAAACGTAGGCACTGGCAGGGGCACTGTGTCAAATGACTTGAGATCTATCTGAAGTGTCCTACAGGCTAAGCCCAATTGTTGCCCAATTGTCAATGGGCTAACTGCAAGTGCCTATTGTCTATTGACAGGCGTGGGAGCTGGTGCAATTCTAAATGTAGGCACTGGCAGGGGCACAGTGCCAAATGACTTGAGATTTATCTGAAATGTCCTACGGGCTAAACCCAATTGGCAACGGGCTAATTCCAAGTGTCTATTGTGTATTGACAGGAACGGGAGCTGGTGCGACCCTAAACGTAGGGACTGGCAGGGTCACAGTCAAATGGCTTGCGATCCAACTGTAATGTCCTGCGATGCACTGAATTCGACGATTCCGTTATCTCCTTTATGCTCTGCAGAGTATCCATGGGCTATTGACCATAGAGATTCTCCTACGGGCTAAAGGCTCTAGTACTGTACTATACTACAAGTAGTTTTGGCATTCCAGTATTATACTATACTATACTAGAATTCGAAATTTTTCACTCATACTATACTGTACTATACTAGAATTCAATCCATACTGGAATTGTATTACAGTATAGATTTTGTCGATTTCCACTGCGAATTCGTCAGTGCTCTGCTGTATTCTGACCAAATTTGTTCAAGTTTTCAGAAAAATTGCTTGAATCTTTTGTAAATGGATCATATATGCAACCATTGCGGCCTTAAGTTGACAATTGTGGACATCAAAAGTGGGATTTTGGACAAGATTTTTGACATTTTTCAGTGACTTCTGTACTGGAATTCTATTCTAGTACTATACTACAATTCATGAATTGCCGCCTATACTGTACTATACTATACTACAATTCACATGGAATGGTAATACTATACTATACTATACTATAATTGAAAATCACTCCTCCATACTATACTATACTATACTAGAATTAAAATGAATTCCAGTATGACACCCTGTTTCGTGGTGCGTGTTTGCGCAATTAACAAATTTTTCACGCCAAGTAAAAGAGCACGCCGAGACCTTTTAGTTGACCTATCGCACGGCGCTCTACGACGTAAGACGAGCGTGTTAGAGCCGTTTTGCGTTTTGGACCTTCAGGTTACTGTAGCGCGCGCAATTCAAACTTTTGAATTTCGACTTCTCTTAACGGAATTATCAGTGCGCCGAAACCTATTCAACGAACTCAAGATCGTCTCTCTATGAAGGAAGACGAGCGAGTTAGATAAGTTTCGCGTTTTAAACCTTTGGGTTGCTGTAGCGCGCGAAATTCAAACTTTTGAGTTTCGACCAATAGAAGAACAAATGATCAGCGAGTCGTGAGCTATCCAACCAACTTAAGACCGTCTCCCTACGACGCACGCTGAGTGAGTTAGAGCGATTTCTGCGTCAAAAACGCGAGAATGTCGCTTTTCGTGTTGCGTGTTTGCGTAATTAAGAAAATTTTTAATGCCAAACGATAGAGCACGTCGAGACCTTTTAGTTGACCTATAGCACGCCGCTCTACGACGAGCGAGTTAGAGCCATTTTCCGTTTTGACCTTTGGATTACTGTAGCGCGCGCAATTCAAACTTTTGAAACTCGAAACTGCGCTCGCAAAGCTCAGTGAGTCGAGACCTTTCCGTAGAGCCTAAGATCTCCTTCCTACGACTTACGAGATCTGAGAGCGTGACGAACGGACGCACGAACGCACGCACGGACGATACGTTCTCGTAGGGGTTCGCCCGGCTGAGGCCGTGCGAAACAAGCTCCGGTATTAAAAAGTTGAGTTTGTAGTCTGACTGACATTGCATAGAGTTGCGTTCTTTCTGCAGAGAGTGCGAGAGCTCATCGCCCGTATTGTTCCGCTTCACGAGCTCCCCCTTCGCAAGAGGGTGTTGCTTAGCAATATTGATATCGCCCGGGATTTGGTTTTTAGAGCAAGAAAATCCCTCTTTCGAGCAACGCTTTCAAAAAAGCGACAAAAACGTGTCAAAGTTTTGACAAACATATGACAGAGCACAAAAGAACGCACTATGAGCAATCAAGCCGTGTCGTACTTCTGTCCATGGAGCAAAAGGAAGTTTATTTTTCTTGGCGCGTGTAGTACGTAGCGAGCCTTGGAATGGCGTGCCGAGTGTCGCTCTAATCACAACATGAGCAATTCAGAAAGTTCCAGAGTAAAACTCAAAACTATTGTTTCTGTGATGCGTGTTTTAGTCAATTACAAAATGTTTGCTGACACATGAAAGAGCACGCCGAGAGCTTAAAATTTACGTGTCGATTGCCGCTCTATAACGTAACACGAGCAAGTTAGAACGTTTTTGTGCTTTTGCACCTTCGGGTTGCTGTAACTCACGAAATTCAAATTTTCAAGTTTCGCAAATAATCCGTGAGTCGTGAGCTATCCACTGAGCTCGAGATCGTCTCTCTACGACGCAAATCAAGCGAGTTAGAGCGGTTTTAGTGTTCGAATCCCGAGAATGGCGTTTCCCGTGGTGCGTGTTTGCGTAATGTTAAAAATTGCCGCATGAAAGAACACGTCGAGAGCTTTCACCTGACGTGTCGATCGCCGCTCTACGACGTAAGACGAGCGAGTTAGAGCCGTTTTGCGTTTTATACCTTCGGGTTACTGTAACTCGCGAAATTCAAATTTTTGAGTTTCGACCAATGGGTGAACAAATGATCAGCGATTCGAGAGCTATCCACTGACCTCAAAATTGTTTCTCTACGACGCAAGTTGAGCGAGTTAGAACGATTTTAGCGCCAAAATGTCGAGAATGGCGTTTTCGGCGGTGCGTGTTTACGTAATTGACAAAACTTTTGCAGCCGCATGAAAGAGCGCGTCGAGAGCTTTCACCTGACGTGTCGATCGCCGCTCTACGACGTAAGACGAGCGAGTTAGAGCCGTTTTGCATTTTGACTTTCGGGGTACTGTAGCGCGCGCAATTCAAACTTTTGAATTTCGAAACCTCTTAGCTGAATGATCAGTGAGTCGAGACCTATCCGTAGAGCCCAAGATCTCCGCTCTGCGACTTTCCAACGCCGAGATCTGGGAGCGTTACGGACGTACGCACGCACGCACGCCGAGCTCTCGTAGGGTGTCGCCCGGCTGAGGCCGGGCGAAAAAACGCACAAAATTTAACAGGACATTTTGGGACACCTATTCAAGGCCTTCTGAACGAGCGGGGGCACTTTGAGGCACGCACAAAACTTAACAGGACAAGTTTGGGACACTCATGCAGGGCCTCCTGAACGAGCGGGGGCACTTTAAGGCACGCACAAAGCGAACAGGACAATTTTGGGAAACCTATGCAGGGCCTCCTGAACGAGCGGGGGGGGGCACTTTGAGGCACGCACAAAACGAACAGGACAATTTTGGGACACCTATGCAGGGCCTCCTGAACGAGCGGGGGGGGCACTTTGAGGCACGCACAAAACAAACAGGACAATTTTGGGACACATATGCAGGGCCTCCTGAACAAGCGGGTGCACTTCGGGGGTTGGTGTTATATGCGCGCAACCATCGGTGTGAAGAATGGAAGGCGACTGGACGAGATCCTGATTGATGGCCGTTAGAGCGTGACGTGAAGGAGGAGGAGGAGGAGGAGGAGGAGAAGGAGGCGCAGAAGAATTCACCCCCCGCCCGTGGGACAAGAAACGCGCCGCGATCCTTTTTGCGCCTGTAACTTTCGCTACGCTTAACCGGTTTTCACCAAATTTGGAATTTAATCTGTTTATGATGAAGTCCTTTAGTGTACCAAATTTCATCCGATTCCGTTTAGTAAAACCCGAGAAACAAACATCGTGACGATGGGAAAAGGTGCGCGCGGCCTGGATGAAACATATTATGGTTTGGCGCTGCCGCGCCAACCATGATTCAATTCCTAAACACGTACTACATTCACACAGACCTCGACCAATGCGATTTGGAGTCTGGCAACCTAAACGCGTGGATGTTTGGCGAGTTGGGTATTCTCGACGGCTCGAGCGACGTCGTGGACCTCAGGGCTTCCCGGCCGTCCGGAGAAGACAATAATTTCTGCTACAGCGTCAATGCAGAGGGTGCCATAGGGTTTGCGATCTACCTCCAGACCAGACGATGCACGATCCCTCAGCATTTGGGTAGGAAATTGGAAAGTGAGAACTGCCAAAATGTGCAGTTACAGATGCAAGACGTTCCATTTCAGCCCAGGCCAAGCTGTCATGGACAGGCACTGCTCAAGATGACCCGGCCCAAACTGACCACCCGTGCGGCACGAAGCCAAGTAATCGACGCATTTCGCACTTTGCAATGTCTATTTTCAAATACCGTAAACACTGCAACAAGCCCCCTCCTGACGTTCTCTGGGGACGACATGTTGTTGAAGTTGTTAGTTGGAGGACGGAAGGGGGCGGGGGGCTGGCGCATTGACAGTAATCTTGCAAAAGTAACAACTGTCGTTGCTTAATTAGCTTGATGGAAAGTACAACGTACGCAATTGTGAAGCATAAGAGGCTAGAGTAGTTAGCCTCAAGAAACAAAACGGTTCTGAAGTTGGTGTACACTCGAAAGCTTCGCAGTTTGTTTCCGTTCAAGCCATGCTAACAATTCAAAAATAAAATTTATGCCTCAGTCAGAAGTTTGAAAATTACAAGTAATCAAATCAAATTATCAGCCGACGTTCTGGCCGCCGTCTGTGGCGATCCCTCGGTACGCAGTCTGGCCAGCAGGCTCCATCTCGCCGCCTCCAGCGCAACCGAATTCGTGCGCGACTTCCGCACTATCACTGGCAACCGCTTCTCCTTCTTCTACGCGCGCTACTTGAGACCCGTCACGCCCGCTTCTGGACAAGTGGTCAACGTCTACACAGACGACAACATCTGCTTCCTGCCACTGCCTGTGAGTGGGATATGGTAGGGCACTGTAGGGATACTGTAGGTACCATGTCACAATAGCTGGTAGAATGGTGCCTTTCACTGTACCAAATGTAACAAAGACATCTAGTCGTCCGTATGTACAGCAGTAGTCACACACATGTGGCAGTCAATTGTTTGTTATGGTTGCTGTGCGGTGGGTACCTTACCAGTTCGTGGATGCAGTTGCTGCGCTTCTGCAAACTATCAGAGTCATTTGAAGTTTCTACATGCGAGTTTCAATCACTTTGCCAATTTGCAGAGTGAAGATGGCTTCAGCATCACTGGCGTACTGGCGGCGGCTGTCGTGGACCGACCTCAGTTGGGACTCAGCCCGCAGAAAGGCACTCCCCTAAGCGACGTGCGCTTTCATACATTTGTTCTTTTTTTGGCGCATATTTGTGGCGGTACGTACAATATTTGGAGAAATTGCAGCCCTTCTCCTACCTGCAAGAGCTGCCGCTTCTCACCAGTTCCTTTGCCATTATCGCGCCGGAGAACGTACAAATCACCGGCGATTTGAACTACGGAAAGAACGCCATTATGGCGGGGGTCAGCACGGATGAGGGCATCCCCATCTTTGTGCAGAGCACTGAACCCGACTTCCTCTGCGACGACGTCTACCCAGTCAAGAACAACAAAGGTACAGATGTGTGTTTACTACAGCGAAGTGTATGCGTCTTTTGAAGTTCTTAATGGAGGATTTACGGTATTCTGCTCGGCACAAAAGTAGAGTGGTGTTCTACTGAAGGTGCGGTACGTACTGCATGTACTGCACTGCACAGCCTTGCAGGCTGCAACGCAAAACTAGTGCAGTGGAACTCGCAACTCTCCAAATAGCGCCTGCCACTCTGACTAAATTTGAGCGCCATCCATTTTCAGCCACGCACGTTCCTCTGCGCGTCACCATGAACCACGAGGCGGCCAGAATTCACGCCAAGAAGAACACCAAAGCTCTGCAAGGGCAGCCCGGCCAGAGACCTGAGTGCATTCTAGGTGCGTGTTTTCTAACCATCAAATCCCGGGCGAACTTAATGAAACCACCACGCTTCGTTCAGACTTCACGCGCTACACCTGCGACAACCCAGAGCTGATCAGTGGAATCAACTCGGCTTTCGCTGCGGCTGACAACGATGCCGATAGGGCCAGATTGATCCAGCGATACCTTCATCAGAACTATGGTCGCGACGACCACTACGTCATCACCGTTGGAAAGCTCATTGTGAGTGCAAGCCTACTGTAATGGCGGGCAATTTGAAATTTCTCAGAAAGCGAATTTGTAGGCCGAAGGCACGGCCCTCGCTCTGCCGTTGTTCACCGATAGCTACTCCTGCATGACTTACGTGGCTGACGCCGAAGGGAATCCTTATGTGGTGATCGCCCAGCGATTGGAAAAGAACCCATAGGTTATGTTACAGCATCAGAAGATTGGGTTCGGCAGGATTTTAGTTTTGTGATTGATATTGTCTGAGACAATATTGTCTGGTGTCGGAAGAGATGTCAACGTTGAAAGCAGTTTGACGAGAGGAAAATACTGGTGGGTGCAAGGGGTTTTCTCGGCGCGTCAACCAACAGCCTTCGACTTGGAGTTCGACGAACACAGAAACTTTCGCAGCCATCGATTCCCACACGAACCTTCCCGCCATCAATGCAAAGTTTAGTGCCACTTAGCTGTCTTTAAATAGAATGTTTGGCGAACCGCAAAAATTGTGATTACTGATAAAGCCGGCTGCTAGAGCGCTTTTGTCCAGTATCGTTCTTTATCGGGTGCCTTTGATCTGTGGACAACTCTGTTTTGCGCACGTTGAGAAGACTTGAAGAGAGACGATGAAACCATTACTAGTGGTGTTATCATCCGCTGGCATCGTGCTGGCCAGTGCGTGCTTTTTGTCTTGACGTAGACAGCGAAGTTGATCTCTCCTTTTGCGTTGACTTCGTAACAGAAGTTGTTGTCACTTCCGGAAGGGTGAGACGCCTTGAGGTCCACGTCGCTATTTGTGCCGCCTAAGACTTGATAGCGTCCAAACATCCACGCGTTCCGGTTGCCCAAATTCCTGTTGCACTGATCAAGGCCTGTTGCAAATTTTGCGATTAATAAAAAAAGTTCAGCAATCTTATCAATTGATAATTTAAATCAAGCAATGCCAGCTTCCGCGGCGCTTGAGTGGATCTTCTTGATCACTTGATGAGCGCTGCGAACAATTTTACAGAACTTGCGTTGCATTTCAGCCCAGGCCAAGCTGTCATGGACGGGCTCGAATCCGAGTGAAGACTCCAAGCAAGCAGAGCACCACTGCGCCACTAAGAGTGGGCTCAAATTCAAAACTTTAAACTCTAAACACGAAACTTACATATTATCTTGCTATGTAATGTACAGGGTGGGCCAGAGAAACTCCGCGTACTTTAAATTTGAATAACTTCCGCTATACAGTGAATTTTTCGACGCGGTTTGTTGCATATGGTAGACAAAACTTCGGCGTTTTTTCGCTCGGCCTCAGCCGAGCGAACCCTATCAAGAGCTCGGCGTGCGTACGTACGTACGTACGTGCGTACGTACGTACGTGCGTACGTACGTCACGCTCGCTTCGAGCTTAATAACTCGCTCGTCTGACGTCGTAGGGTGGAGTTTGAGACATCGTCGAGTAGCCTGAGGACTCCTCTCGCCATCTGAGTGTTCAAAACTGAAATAAGTTTTGAAACTCGCGCGCTACAGTATCCCAAAGTGGGGTCCATTTTAAGACAAAAGTTGACCAAAGCTAGTCAAATCGCATATCAAAGTGAAGCGCTCGAGCTCCTGAGCACGAATCTGACAACAAAAAGTTTCAAAAGTTTAAACAGAGAGCTACAGTAACCAAAACGCGTCGAAAACTGGAAACGACACGCTTGCTTCGGGCTTAATAACTCGCTTGTCTGACGTCGCTGGGTTGAGTTCGACACATCGACGGGTAGCGCTCGGACTACTCTCGCCATCTGAGTGTTCAAAGCTGGAATACGTTTTCAAACCCGCTCGCTACAGTATCCCAAAATGGGGTCCATTTTAAGACAAAAGTTGACCGAAACTAGTCAAATCGTATATCAAAGTGAAGCGCTCGAGCTCCTGAGCACGAATCCGACAACAAAAAGATTCAAAAGTTTAAACAGAGAGCTACAGTAACCAAAACGCGTCGAACACTGGGAACGACACGCTTGCTTCGGGCTTAATAACTCGCTTGTCTGACGTCGCTGGGTTGAGTTCGACACATCGACGGGTAGCCCTCGGACTACTCTCGCGAACTGTGATATCGAAATATTAACAAGTTTTAAAAATTGCGCGCTACAGTATCCTAAAGTAATGTCCGCAGAAAGTCAAAACTTTATAGAACCTAGTCGAATCGCATATCAAAATGAAGCGCTCGACCTCCTGAGCAAGAATCCGACAACAAAAAGTTTCAAAACGTCAATGAGAGGGCTACAGTAACCAAAACGCAATGAAAACTGCAGATTTTGGTTTGTTATATCTTGGCACTCGTGCGTTGCAGAGCGGCGGTCTTGACATCGCTGAAGGAAGAGCTCACTGCAAGCCAACATCAAATCATGCTAATTAACCTGTAGTTTTGCGCTAGATTCCAGTGTCTTTTTTTTAATTTAGTCTGAAAAGATGATTTGCTTGGTGTAAAGAATTAAATCCGAGCGATACCAATGTTGCGTAGCAAGACCACTCCAAAAAGTGTTGTCGCGAGGAGAGTCAAAGACGCTGCACGAAACCGGAAAGGGCCTTGCTACAATCTCAGTATAAATTCAAAGCTCAAAACCACTCCGCTTTTTAAAAGAGACTTGTTTGTATTACGGTATGAGCTTGTTTCCTCACTTCTAGCGAAAGTGGCATCTTCTTAAAGTTAAGTGTGGTTTTGGAGGTCCCGCCCATCTTATTTGTCAAAATTTTCGATAGTGGCTGCAGAATATTAGGGTGCGGTGACGTCATCTGATAGGTAATAAGACGGGTTTTCGATGGTACTAAAACGGAGTTCTTATCACTTCAGGTTAGCGAGTTGCAAAGCGTCAAACTCCGACGGGCAAGCCATTCCGTAGAAAATCGATGCAGAATGGACACCTGAGAGCAGGGAAAGGATTTTGTCAAAGTTTGAGGCTTTGCAACCCGCTAACCTGAAGAGATATGAACTCCGTTTTAGTACCATCGAAAGCCCGTCTTATTACCTATCAGATGAAGTCGCCGCGCCCTAATATTCTGCAGCCACTATCGAAAATTTTGACAAATTAGATGGGCGGGACCTCCAAAACCACACTTAACTTTAAGAAGATGCCACTTGCGCCAGGAATAAGGAAACTGGCTCATAACGTAACATAAAAAACGCCGAAGTTTTGTCTACCGCATGCAACAAACCGCGTCGAAAAATTCACTGCATAGCGAAAGTTATTCAAATTTAAAGTACTCGGAGTTTCTCTGGCCCACCCTGTATATAAGTCCATTCCAACAGATCGTGACGCAATCGTGTGCGGCGATCCCGCGCTACGCACACTCGTGGAACGCCTTCACGTCACCAGCGGCAGCGCCACAGAATTCGTGCGCGATTTTCGAGCGATCACCGGAAACCGCTTCTCCTTCTTCTACGCGCGCCACTTGGTACCACCTTTCCACTCCTATTGGGTGGTCGGCATCCTAACCGATGACAACGTCTGCTTTCTGGACCCAACTGTGGGTCATTTATACTGTAGCAGTGTTGTCGTGAGCGTCCAATTGCCTGACGGCATATTTGCGTCGCTTTTGACATGCTAATTAACACGACTGTTACTGTTACTGCAGCTGAAGTCTGATGATGGAGTCACAGTGGCTGGAGTGCTGGTAGCGGCAGTTGTGGGAAGCCCTGGCGAAGGACGAAATGGCAAAACAACCAGTCAACTGTTAGAGGTTTCTGTCGATTCTTTGTGTTGCAGTGCAGTGTATATGTTTAGGCAATTGCCTGCCGTTTTCACGCGGCGATTGCCTGATGCGTCAGTCAGCGGCCGTCTCTTGCTCGAAAAGACGGCAATTACGTCGTACCTAATACACCGGGCACTAACCGTCTTAAAAGTGAAGATTGTCATAAGCGCTAACAGGAGAGGGGGGGGGGGGGGGCCCAGCTGGTCTAAGCAGTGGGGAAAATATACGGGGGAATGTTCAGCCCGTTTTCCGTTGCAATAAAATTCTGCCGGCGTCGCGCCTGGCGGGTATTAACTGAGGCTTGCGCCCGACCACCAACTTTGGCCGCGCTTCCCGCGCCCTGAAGTTGGTCACCGGTGGTGCTAAGCCTATGCTTCAGCCCGCCTGACTGAGACGCCGACTCAGACTCGTGTGATCTCGGGGCGCAGCGCAGCGAATTATGAAGGCGGCAGATGCTTGACAAGGGGAAAATGATTGGCCACAGATAAACGGGCACTCCTCACAGAAGAATGGATACTATCACAGAGAAATGGTCACATTCACAGAAGAATGGGTACTATCACAGAAAATTGGTCACATTCACAGAAGAATGGGCATTTTCACAGATAATCCGTTACTGGCGTAGAAGGATAACTGTACGAGGGGGAGACTGATGGAAGAGTAACAGGGATGGATAACGATTGTCCCATTCACTCAGAATAATGTGTCGATTTAGCACTGAACAGAAAGTGTCAACTTCAGCTTAGACCATATCCAGTGTATCTGTCAGTCACACGCGATTGCCATCTAGACGGCAATCGCCTAATGCCTCAGGCGAAGGCCGTCCGTATAATCTCCATAATATTTCTTGACACAGTGTATATTCCTTCCAGTTCAGGCTATGCTTAGGCTCGCCCTGCGCCCACAGTGCACAAGAGTCAGTCGGCGTCGCAGTCTGGCGGGTCGAAGCTTAGGCTTAACGCGACCGGTGACCGACTTCAGGGCGCGCGGAGCGCGTCCTGAAGTTGGTGGTCGCGCTAAGCCTCAGCTGAGACCCGCCAGGCGCGACGCCGACCGAGTTTTAGTGCAAACTGTTAGTGGAATGAACACTCCTCCATCGAATTCACCTCCTGCTCGGGCCGGCTGTGCCCCGCCGACCAGAGATTGCGCGGCTTGGAGGAGCTACCCTGTGGAGGGGCTACCGTTATGGTAGAATATCAGTAGGCCGAGCGAGATCCTTAGGTCGTCTTTTCACGCTTACTAACCAAGATAGGTAGGTATCCGAGAACATTACCTTACATACATAATGGACGTACGACGCACACATGCACGCATGGACGTATGCACGCACTTGCGCACCCACGCACACACTGACGGACGCACGGGCGCAGGCACGCACGCACAATGCCGCCTCCCCTCGAGATATTCTTGGTTTTCTGCGAAAGTGACCGATTTTCTGTGAAAGTGACCGATTTTCTGTGAAAGTGACCGATTCTCTGTGAAAGTGACCATTTATCTGCGGAAGTGACCATTCCTCTGCGGAAGTAACCATTGTTCTGTGAGAGTGATCAATCTTCTGTGCGAGTGTCCTTTCTTCTGTGGCAAACACCCGTTTATCTGTGATGAGTGACTCCACCCGCTTGACAATGCCCGTCTAGGCGTTCGCTGACTGATCGACCAGGCAATTGCCCTCTAGACCTGCTATTCCGAATGCCTCAAGACTGCCATCGCCTGTGTGACTTACATGTCCATACTAAATACTGTTGTCATCTCCGTTATAATGCTTCAGCCTTCTCTCCCTGAAGTGGAAGACATTCCGATTCCACTGCTCACCAGCTCATTTGCAATAGCCCAACCGTTGAACGTTCACATCAATGGGGATTTGAGCTATGGAAGGAACGCAATAATGGCCAATGTCGCAGCCGAAGGTGGCAAGACATTCTACATCCAGACAACTGAGCCTGACTTCCTTTGTGATGACGTCTTCCCTGTGAAGGTTAACAGAAAAGGTTTGAGCAATTGTTGCATGAACAATATTATTTGACTTGACACATTACACTGGCCAGGTGACCGTACCTACTGCCGCATGGCAGTACTTCACTGTCTGCTCACATCGTACGAAACATGAAATGGAGCAGTGTGTCCAATAGTTCAGCCAAGACGCCAATACGCCTCACCATGGATTATGAGGTCGCCAGAATTCAGGCTGAAAGGAACGGCACGCACAAGGCTCTTCAGGGAAGGCTGCCCGAGTGCACACTGGGTGAGTCTGGGAGTGGAACCTTTGTTTAAGAGAACTAAACGCACATAGGTACTGTCAGATTGGGTAGAAGTTTGGTAAGTAGGTACTAGTGCGCATAAGTCTACATTGGCGCTGCAGGTCTCTAGCGACTAAAAGTTGCTTTGGAAAAAAATTTTACGTTTCTCCGCAGACGTCTGGCGCCACATCTGCGACAACCAACAGCTGATCATCGCAATTCACGCGGCCTTTGAGGAGACTGACAGTGACGCCGAACGAGCCAGGTCGATACAGCGGTTCATGCGACGCAGTTATGGACCAGACAGCCAATACATCGTGACGGTTTCCAAGCTCACTGTGGGTTTGGAAAACTGCTGTGGCGCCGAACACAATGTGTCAGGTTTTACCATAATTGGTCGCCATTTCCAGGATCGCTACAGCGCTGTCAGTTTTCCCCTATTCACTGACCGTTATTCCTGCATGACTTACGTGGCTGATGCAGAGGAAAATCCCTATGTTGTGATTGCTCAGCGATTGGAGAAGAATCCGTAGGTTAAACATGGAAAATCAGATGCGGTGTTATGACGATGTTCTGTGAGATGTTTTGTATGCTCCAGAGTTCCATACCCGTGACGCTTTGTGACGAATTTCATCCCAGGGCAAATAACTACAAACGCCAACATGTTGCATATGTTGGCCCTTGAATAGGAGCATACATACCCACGTACCTGCTGGAATCCATTTGGCCCACCAGTTGGTTTAATCTCAAACAAACGCCCAAGGATTTGCGCAAATGATAAGCGTTATGAAGCGTGAGCAACAGGTACACTTGTAGCTGTCAGTTTATTGGCTGCGAAGTAAGGCGACATCCAGCACTATCATCAGCCAGTTTCCATTTGCAGTCTAGCTAAGGTCTTTCTACACCGAAGCAATACTGGGTCCATTGTTCGGAATGTGCCTGAATTGGCTTCTGACTGTTTCGGCCGTTACGGGAATAGCTTTAGCAAGTACGTGCGTACCTACAAAATGCACATGCAAATATTTGGGGTCCGGTTGCACTAACGTCCAGCAATTCCTTGTTTTGGAAATGAACAATGAAATTGAGCACAGTGAAATTCAAATGAACTTCACTGGCTAAGCGGTGCATCTGTTCCGTTTGCTTACTTCATATGAAACAAATAATGCATAATGACGTATTCTTCCAGGTTTAGACCAGTGCGACGTTGACTCAGGAAATGAGAACGCCTGGCTGCACGGGACTGTAGGACTGATAAATTCCGCAAACGTCACTGTCGACTTGAGAGCCTCGCACGCTTCTGGAAGCGACAACAACTTCTGCTACGAACTCGACAACGATGCCACCATAGGCTTCGCAGTGTATGTGCGGCCCAGGCGGTGCAGGATCCCGGCAAGACCAGGTATGAGTCGTAATAACGATCTTCGCCTGATAAAACTGTTGCAAAAACTGATCTCTCTCGTCTCGCTTCAGTGGAGTCGGCGATATCATGGACGAGCGCAGCATCATCACAGCAGAGCAGCCACCCTTGCGCCACGCAATTTAGTGGGTCGCTGGTTTAGCTGATTTACAGTTGAATGGACTACTTAGACAGAGTGATTTGTCTGTCTGTTACAATGATTTGTCGAGTATGTTTGCTTAGCTCATGAGAACGACGTCGTCAGATAGTAGAATCACAGACTAACAGTTTGTTGACCGGCCGACATGCTATCGTTACAAATGCCGAAAGACGTATTGCACTGTTTTGTACCAATGTTGAGAAATAACTTGAAAGAGATTTTTGGCAAAGCTTCAAGCTTCCACTTCGATATTCACGAGTTGTAATAACTTCCTTTCAGAGGATATTTCGGCTTATGCCTGTGCCGATCCCGCGGTGCGAAGGCTGGCGGAGACACTCCACAGAGGCAGTAGCAGCGCTTCAGAATTTGTGCGCGACTTTCGCACCGCCACCGGAAATCGGTTCAACTTTTTGTACGCGCGCTATTCGAGACCTGTTTCTGTTGGAATGGGAAGCGTCTCCAACGGATTCACCGACGACAACCTTTGCTTCATGTTTCTTCTAGTGGGTGAAGAGTTCATCATTACAAGGATAGTTTAGTTACAGAGTCGTTCATTGTTCCTCCCCTTAATCCCTGGTTGTCTGTTTGTTTGTCTGTGATTCCGTTTGCCCTAATCAGCCCGCCCGACTGGGCCCATATACCCTGGCGGCCTATGGGGCGCTACCCTGGGGCTGGCCCACTGATTTGCCGAAACTGGTCCATTACGCGGAAAAGGTTACTGTAGGCGAGAAAATTCAAATTTTTGAATTTCCGAGACGACCGTGGAGCGCGCTTGGAAAGGCAGGCGAAGCGGTTGGTATGCCAGTTGGGTAGGGTAGGCAATGTGGAACTTCACACGCCCAAGCACGCCGCGCGTAGGCATACTGTAAGCGAGAAAATTCAAATTCTTGAATTTCGCTATAGACAGTGGAGGCCGCATGGAAGGTAATGCATGGAAGGCAATATGACAGCGTGATAGGGTAGCAAGTGTGCAACTTCACAGAGTTTGGCACGCTGCGGAAGAAAACCGCAAATGATAACTTTCCATCAGCAAAAGTTTCTTCCAAGCGCGGGAATCGAACCAAGCAGATATCCTTACACAGTGAAGCAAATGAGAGGTTAGGCGGCGGCTGTCGAGCGAGGCGCGCAGCGCCGAGCGAGACGAAAAGCCTGGAGCGGGCGAGCGAAGCGAGCCCGCGCAGGGCTTTTCTCCGCGCGCGCCGAAGGCGCGCGCCCAGGCCGCTAGTTCTTCCCATTAATCCCTGGTTGTCTGTCTGTGCGTCTGTCTGTGATTCTGTTTCCCCCAATCGTCCCGCCCGACTGGGCCCATAGGCCAACCCGGCCTATGGGGCGCTACCCTGGGGCGGGCCCACAGATTTGCCGAAACTGGTCCGTTACGCGGGAAAGCCTACTGTAGCCGAGAAAATTCAAATTTTCGAATTTCCGAGACGACCGTGGAGCGCGCTTGGAAAGGCGGGTGAAGCGGTTGGTATGCCAGCCATGCAGGGTAGGCAATGTGCAACTCCACACGCCTAGCCACGCCGCGCGTAGGCTTACTGTAAGTGAGAAAATTCAAATTTTTGAATTTCGCTATAGACTGTGGAGCCTGCTTGAAAAGGCAGGCGAAGCAGTTGGTATGCCAGTTGGGTAGGGTAGGTAATGTGGAACTTTACACGCCCAGCCACCCGCGCGTAGGCATACTGTAAGTGAGAAAATTCAAATTTTTGAATTTCGCTATGCATAGTGGAGGCCGCATGGAAGCTGATGCAGGGAAGGCAGTATGGCAGCATGATAGGGTAGCAAGTGTGCAACTTCACAGAGTTCAACACGTTGCGCAAAAAAACCGCAAGTGATAAATTTTCAGCAACAAAAGTTTCTTCCAAGAACGGGAATCGAACCAAGCAGATATTGTTACACAGTGAAGCAAATGAGAGGTTAGGCGGCGGCTGTCGAGCGAGGCGCGCAGCGCCGAGCGAGACGAAAAGCCTGGAGCGGGCGAGCGAAGCGAGCCCGCGCAAGGCTTTTCTCAGCGCGCGCCGAAGGCGCGCGCCCAGGCCGCTAGTTCCTCCCCTTAATCGCCGTCTGTCTGTGTGTGACTGTGTGTCCCCCAATCGTCCCGCCCGACTGGGCCCGTGGACCCCGGCGACCTATGGGGCGCTACCCTTGGGTGGTCCCGCAGATTTGCCGAAACTGGTCCGTTACGCGAAAAAGGTTACTGTAGCCGAGAAAATTCAAATTTTTGAATTTCCGAGACGACCGTGAAGCATGCTTGGAAAGGCGGGCGAAGCGGTTGGTATGTCAGCTATGTAGGGTAGGCAATGTGCAACTTTAGGCGTCTAGCCACGCCACGCGTAGGCATACTGTAAGTGAAAAAATTCAAATTTTTGAATTTCGCTATAGACAGTGGAGGCTGCATGGAAGGTAATGCATGGAAGGCAATATGACAGCGTGATAGGGTAGCAAGTGTGCAACTTCGCAGAGCTTAGCACGTCGCGCAAAAAATCCGCAAATAATAACTTTCCATCAGCAAAAGTTTCTTCCAAGCACGGGAATCGAACCAAGCAGATTTTCTTACACAGTGAAGCAAATGTGAGGTTAGGCGGCGGCTGTCGAGCGAGGCGCGCAGCGCCGAGCGAGACGAAAAGCCTGGAGCGGGCGAGCGAAGCGAGCCCGCGCAGGGCTTTTCTCCGCGCGCGCCGAAGGCGCGCGCCCAGACCGCTAGTTCTACCCCTTAATCCCTGGTTGTCTGTTTGTCTGTGTGTCAGCCCCATCCACCCCGCCAGACTGGCTATGCGGATCGATCCGAGCTATGGGGCGCTGCCCTGGGTCTGGGCCGGAGGCGTGCACAAACTGGTCCGTTACGCAGAAAAGGCTACTGTGGGCGAGAAAATTCAAATTTTTGAATTTCGCTCTAGACAGTGGAGCCTGCTTGGAAGGGCGGGCAAGGCGGTTGGTATCCTGGGTGTGTAAGGTGGGTAATGTGCAACTTCACGCACCCGGCCACGACGCGCTGCGGTGTACTGTAAGTGAGAAAATTCAAATTTTTGAATTTCGCTCTAGACAGTGGAGCCTGCTTGGAAGGGCGGGCAAGGCGGTTGGTATCCTGGGTGTGTAGGGTGGGCAATGTGAAACTTCACGCATCTGGCCACGACGCGCGTAGGCATACTGTAAATGAGAAAATTCAAATTGTTGATTTTCGCTATAGACAGTGGAGGCCGCATGGAAGGTGATGCATGGAAGGCAACTTGACAGCATGATAGGGTAGCAAGTGTGCAACTTCACAGAGTTTAGCACGTTGCGCAAAAAATCCGCAAATGATAACTTTTGCATCAACAAAAGTTTCTTCCAAGCACGGGAATCGAACCAAGCAGATATTGTTACACACAATGAAGCAAATGAGAGGTTAGGCGGCGGCTGTCGAGCGAGGCGCGCAGCGCCGAGCGAGACGAAAAGCCTGGGGCGGGCCCACTGATTTGCCGAAACTGGTCCGTTACGCGGAAAAGGCTACTGTAGGGGAGAAAATTCAAATTTTTGAATTTCGCTCTAGACAGTGGAGCCTGTTTGGAAGGACGGGCATGGCGGTTGATATCCTGGGTGTGTAAGGTGGGTAATGTGCAACTTCACGCACCAGGCCACGACGCGCTGTGGTGTACTGTAAGTGAGAAAATTCAAATTTTTGAATTTCGCTCTAGACAGTGGGGCCTGCTTGGACGGGTGGGCAAGGCGGTTGGTATCCTGGGTGTGTAGGGTGGGCAATGTGCAACTTCACGCACCTGGCCGCGACGCGCTGCGGTGCACTGTAAGTGAGAAAATTCAAATTTTTGAATTTCGCCCTAGACAGTGAGGCCTGCTTGGCACGGCGCGCAAGTAAGCTGATATGACAGCCAGATAGGGCAACGGAGCAAGACTGCACGTGCGCAGTATAGACGCATAGAAGTGTTCCTACAGTAGTGAGAAAATTCAAATTTTTAAGTCTCTTACATATCAATGTAAAACAGAGCAATGGTTAGGCGGCGGCTGTCGAGCGAGGCGCGCAGCGCCGAGCGAGACGAAAAGCCTGGAGCGGGCGAGCGAAGCGAGCCCGCGCAGGGCTTTTCTCCGCGCGCGCCGAAGGCGCGCGCCCAGGCCGCTAGTTCTCCCCCTTAATCCCTGGTTGTCTGTCTGTCTGTCTGTGATTCTGTTTCCCCCAATCGTCCCGCCCGACTGGGCCCGTAGGCCAACCCGGCCTATGGGGCGCTACCCTGGGGCGGGCCCACAGATTTGCCGAAACTGGTCCGTTACGCGGGAAAGCCTACTGTAGCCGAGAAAATTCGAATTTTTGAATTTCTGAGACGACCGTGGAGCGCGCTTGGAAAGGCGGGCGAAGCGATTGGTATGCCAGCTATGTAGGGTAGGCAATGTGCAACTCCACACGCCCAGCCACGCTACGTGTAGTCATACTGTAAGTGAGAAAATTCAAATTTTTGAATTTCGCTATAGACAGTGGAGGCCGCATGGAAGGTGATACATGGAAGGCAATATGACAGCATGATAGGGTAGCAAGTGTGCAACTTCACAGAGTTTAGCACGTTGCGCAAAAAATCTGCAAATGATAAATTTTCCATCAACAAAAATTTGTTCCAAGCAAGGGAATCGAACCGAGCAGATATCATCATATACAGCGAACCAAAAGGCAATTGAGTCGGCGGCTGTCGAGCGAGGCGCGCAGCGCCGAGCGAGACGAAAAGCCTGGAGCGGGCGAGCGAAGCGAGCCCGCGCAGGGCTTTTCTCCGCGCGCGCCGAAGGCGCGCGCCCAGGCCGCTAGTTCTACCCCTTAATCCCTGGTTGTGAGTCTGTGACGGCGTGTCCCCCAATCGTCCCGCCCGACTGGGCCCGTAGACCCCGGCGACCTATGGGGCGCTACCCTTGGGTGGTCCCGCAGATTTGCCGAAACTGGTCCGTTACGCGAAAAAGCTTACTGTAGCCGAGAAAATTCAAATTTTTGAATTTTCGAGACGACCGTGGAGCGCGCTTGGAAAGGCGGGAGAAGCGGTTGGTATGTCAGGTGCGTAGGGTAGCCAATGTGCAACTTTACGCGCCTAGCCACGCCGCGCGTAGGCATACTGTAAGTGAGAAAATTCAAATTTTTGAATTTCGCTGTAGACTGTGGAAGCCGCATGGAAGGTCATGCGTGGAAGCCGACATGACAGCATGATAGGGTGCAGGTGTGCAACTGCACAGAGCTTAGCACGCTACGCAAAAAATCCGCAAATGATAAATTTTCCATCAACAAAAATTTGTTCCAAGCAAGGGAATTGAACCGAGCAGGTATCATCATACAGTGAAACAAAAGGCAAGTGAGTCGGCGGCTGTCGAGCGAGGCGCGCAGCGCCGAGCGAGACGAAAAGCCTGGAGCGGGCGAGCGAAGCGAGCCCGCGCAGGGCTTTTCTCCGCGCGCGCCGAAGGCGCGCGCCCAGGCCGCTAGTTCTACCCCTTAATCGCCGACTGTCTGTGACTCCGTTTCCCCTAATCGTCCCGCCCGACCAGGCCCGTAGGCCGGCCCGGCCTATGGGGCGCTACCCTGGGTCGGGCCCACAGATGTGCCGAAACTGGTCCGTTACGCGAGAAAGCCTACTGTAGCCGAGAAAATTCAAATTTTTGAATTTCTGAGACCGTGGAGCGCGCTTGGAAAGGCGGGCGAAGCGGTTGGTATGCCAGCTGTGTAGTGTAGGCAATGTGCAACTCCACACGCCTAGCCACGCCGCGCGTAGGCACACTGTAGGTGAGAAAATTCAAATTTTTGAATTTTGCTATAGACAGTGGAGGCCGCATGGAAGGTGATGCATGGAAGGCAATATGACAGCATGATAGGGTAGCAAGTGTGCAACTTCACATAGTTTAGCACGTCGCGAAAAAAATCCGCAAATGGTAACTTTCCATCAACAAAAGTTTCTTCCAAGCACGGGAATCGAACCAAGCAGATATGTTACACAGTGAAGCAAATGAGAGGTTAGTCGGCGGCCGTCGATCGAGGCGCGCAGCGCCGAGCGAGACAAAAAGCCTGGAGCGGGCGAGCGAAGCGAGCCCGCGCAGGGCTTTTCTCCGCGCGCGCCGAAGGCGCGCGCCCAGGCCGCTAGTAACTTTCCTTAATTTGCACAGGGGCGCTAAGAAACACCCGCGAAAAGGCGCACGGTTTATTGTGAACTCGGTTCTGAATTAAACTTCTCGCCCGCCTACTGTAGTGCTATGTAATTTTCCTACGATTCTAGGAAGAGAATGGATTTGAAGTGAGTGGCTTAATCGCGGCTGCCGTTGTGGACAACCCCGACACATCGACGACCGTGTCGATGCCTAGAAGTTCTATCCCTGTATCCAAGGTGGGTTGCACAGAATCCGCAGTAATTCAACCGTTATGATAATCTTCATATGCAACTTGTATTCACTCCACAATATAATTCGCCCAACTCTTTGCAGATTCTCAAGTCGTTGCAAGAGGATCCGCTCATATTGACAAGCAACTTCTTCTTCATTGAGCCTGAGAACTACCAGGTCACTGGAGACCTGAACTATGGAAAGAACGCTTTCTTCCAAGATGTCGACTTCGATGGAGGCTTCACGGCATTCGTCCATTCGTCCGAGCCGGACTTTCTTTGCGATGATGTCTTTCCAATGAAGAGCCATGGTATACGGTTGCTGTAACATTCAAAATACTCATAAGTACACTGTATCTTTACAATTCAAAGTACTCGAGCACTGTAGCTGTACAATTCAAAATACTCGAACACTGTAGCTGTACAATTCAAAATACTCGAACACTGTAGCTGTACAATCCAAAACACTCGAGCACTGTAGCTGTACAATTCAAAATACTCGAACACTGTAGCTGTACAATCCAAAACACTCGAGCACTGTAGCTGTACAATTCAAAACACTCGAGCACTGTAGCTGTACAATTCAAAATACTCGAACACTGTGGCTGTACAATCCAAAACACTCGAGCACTGTAGCTGTACAATTCAAAACACTCGAGCACTGTAGCTGTACAATTCAAAATACTCGAGCACTGTAGCTGTACAATTCAAAACACTCGAGCACTGTAGCTGTACAATTCAAAACACTCGAGCACTATAGCTGTACAATTCAAAACACTCGAGCA
Source organism: Linhomoeus sp. GSCO2_2 (assembly GCA_030248115.1). Lineage (NCBI taxonomy): Eukaryota > Metazoa > Nematoda > Chromadorea > Monhysterida > Linhomoeidae > Linhomoeus > Linhomoeus sp. GSCO2_2. Next base: position 36,456 of record JASAMZ010000416.1, on the reverse strand, counting down.
CTGTAGCTGTACAATTCAAAACACTCGAGCACTGTAGCTGTACAATTCAAAACACTCGAGCACTGTAGCTGTACAATTCAAAACACTCGAGCACTGTAGCTGTACAATTCAAAACACTCGAGCGCTGTAGCTGTACAATTCAAAACACTCGAGCACTGTAGCTGTACAATTCAAAACACTCGAGCACTGTAGCTGTACAAATCAAAACACTCGAGCACTGTAGCTGTACAATTCAAAACACTCGAGCACTGTAGCTGTACAATTCAAAACACTCGAGCACTGTAGCTGTACAATTCAAAACACTCGAGCACTGTAGCTGTACAATTCAAAACACTCGAGCACTGTAGCTGTACAATTCAAAACACTCGAGCACTGTAGCTGTACAATTCAAAACACTCGAGCACTGTAGCGGTACAATTCAAAACACTCGAGCACTGTAGCTGTACAATTCAAAACACTCGAGCACTGTAGCTGTACAATTCAAAATACTCGAGCACTGTAGCTGTACAATCCAAAACACTCGAGCACTGTAGCTGTACAATTCAAAACACTCGAGCACTGTAGCTGTACAATTCAAAATACTCGAGCACTGTAGCTGTACAATCCAAAACACTCGAGCACTGTAGCTGTACAATTCAAAACACTCGAGCACTGTAGCTGTACAATTCAAAATACTCGAACACTGTAGCTGTACATTCCAAAACACCCGAGCACTGTAGCTGTACAATTCAAAATACTCGAGCACTGTAGCTGTACAATCCAAAACACTCGAGCACTGTAGCTGTACAATTCAAAACACTCGAGCACTGTAGCTGTACAATTCAAAATACTCGAGCACTGTAGCTGTACAATTCAAAACACTCGAGCACTGTAGCTGTACAATTCAAAACACTCGAGCACTGTAGCTGTACAATTCAAAACACTCGAGCACTGTAGCTGTACAATTCAAAACACTCGAGCACTGTAGCTGTACAATTCAAAACACTCGAGCACTGTAGCTGTACAATTCAAAACACTCGAGCACTGTAGCTGTACAATTCAAAACACTCGAGCACTGTAGCTGTACAATTCAAAATACTCGAACACTGTAGCTGTACAATCCAAAACACTCGAGCACTGTAGCTGTACAATTCAAAACACTCGAACACTGTAGCTGCACAATTCGAAACACTCGAACACTGCAGCTGCGCAATTCAAAACACTCGAACACTGTAGCTGCACAATTCAAAACACTCGAACACTGTAGCTGTACAATTCAAAATACTCGAACACTGTAGCTGCACAATTCAAAACACTCGAACACTGTAGCTGCACAATTCAAAATACTCGAACACTGTAGCTGCACAATTCGAAACACTCGAGCACTGTAGTTGTACAATATACAATTCAAAGTACTCGAGCACTGTAGCTGTACAATTCAAAACACTCGAGCACTGTAGCTGTACAATTCAAACAAGCTGTGTGTGTAAAAAGTTCAACCTATACTTTGTGTCTGTCAAATCTTGGTGAACAGTATAGTGAATTTCATTCGCATAATTAGCCGCATCTAGCGAAGGTATCTTGAAAACGTGTACCACAATTCAAATGCAGCTATTACCACGATACGAACGGGTTCGCCTCATCCAGGGCTTCCTCCGTAGGACCTACGGACGGGATGACCAATACGTTGTGGACGTGGTTAGAGTCCCGGTGAGCTTGCACCCATTCGTGTAGCCCCGGGGGGGGGGGGGGGGGGGGTGAAGCGGTATGGTGGAGTAGAGTAAGCCCTCCCCCCTCCCCCTAGCCGGAGGTCCACCCCCCCCCCCCCCCCCCCCCCCCCCCCCCATACCCGCCAGGGAGCCCCACCCGCCCCCGGAAAGAACCCCCACAAAATTTACGCCGGCGGCGCTTAAAAAAGGCAAAAAATTAAAAAGTGGCGCTTGAAAATTTCAAAAATTTTTTCCTTCGGGGCTTAAAAACGGCGACAAGCTTCTTCGGGCCATACATAATCTTTACAAAGTGCCCAACTACGCGAGACGTCCCCGTAATCACTTTATTCAGTGCTGGCAGCCATGACTAGCGCTACAAACCACGATGAACGACACTTTCTGAAACAGAAGTTACTTCTATGACGGTTCGCATCCGAATTAGTATTTGCTTTCAGTTTCCGGGCGCGGCTGCCACCGTCCCGGTCTTCAAGGACGCCTATTCCTGCGTCACTTTGGCGTCCAACAGTGAGGGAGAGCCTTACGTTGTGCTGGCCCAGAGACTGGAGAAGAATCCATAGAATAAGAGAATTTGACAAGAAAATACTGCGCTATACGTGGTAGCAGTGAAAGACGTCATTCAGGAGAATAGAACAGTTACAGTTAACACCCCATTATCTTCGATTAGCACTCGACACATCATCGCCAAATCCGAATCGTATCCAAGCAAATATGCAATACTGTGGTTGGATGTGGAGTGTTCTTCAAACGAAGTTCTAATATGCTCCAGTAAGTAATGACCTCACGTCACAAGTACAAGCAGACACAGGCTTGCAGCTGGCGTCGCGTAGTGATGGCAACTCAAAACTGGGTGATTAACAGTTGTAATAGCAATAGCAGTAACAGTTTTACCCAGTTTATTCTAACTGGCTATACCCAGTTTCTACCTACCCAGTTTTATTTCCAACGGACTCTGGGACTGTCTAAGACGATGCTACGGCGCCTTAAACACACATAACATTCTCTGATCACTGTACTTGCCCAGTTCCTACATTTTGGAAATTGCCTTCACTACCACAAACTGCAGTCATTGTGATTGATACTGTGTTGAGTAGGTAGCGTCTATCATCTCTCATTCTTCATCGCACTACAGACGTCAAACCTTAGCTAAGTACCGGGTTGTAAAAGGTAGCAAAGTCATACTTGCACACATGGTAGCCTACTGTCTTCACAACTCGGATGCAAAAATTCAGCACTCTATCTCAACCCACGCGCAAATGCGAGCGCGAAACACAAAATCGGTCAAAATTGACGACCGGGCCACCTTTGGGCGGCTGCGGCTCGCGCGTGGGGCGCTCGATTGAGGCTGGCGAAATTGCATTCGAAAGAGAAAACAGTAAGCTTTAAAATGACGCAATAACGACTTTTGTAGCTTGCACCAATCTTGCGTAGTGGACAATCAAAGTGGGGTTGCCAATCATGCTTCTGCTGATGGCGCCCCTCTTCTCCACGGCGATGGCCTCCAGGAGGAGCTGGAGCAATCGCGACGGATTCAGCGTTTCGCGCTCGCATTTGCGCATGGGTTGAGATAGAGTGCTGAATTTTTGCATCCGAGTTGTGAAGAAATTAGGCTACCATGTGTGCAAGTATGTATGCTTTCGCTACCTTTTACACAGTGTGCTGTGGAGGGGGGTCTGGAGTTTCGAAAGACCCGGTACGGTAACCAACGCCTTGGTATGTACGCCAAGTACGGTAACCAACCAATCAAGTCGAAATTGTACGCTTCGAATTGTGAGCAAGTCGTCTTTGCGGGAATTGTGTATGTGCCCATGTTCTGAGAGAAGTTTCGTTGATAAGTTGCCAAGTAGACAACTTGGATTAAGACCTTCCGCTGACGTCATCCAGTCTTAAAGGGTGTGGGCCGCGCGGCTGCCAACTCTTACTCGAATTATATGCACCTGCTTGCCGGTGCATAGGTGCAGTGAAGTTGCTGCAACAATCGAAGGTGTGTCCAAGTCTTGCGGTTTCGGTTGCATGGTGATAAGCCGATAAGCGGTCTACTTGTGTTTAATTTGCAGCAGCGTTTCCGCTGCCGTCATCCCGTTTTAGAGGGGTCTGGATTCCACTGCTACTCGAATTGCATGCACTTTTCGTTTTCAGTGCACGGGTGCAGTGAACTCGACAGCGGAAATCGAAGGTGTGCCCCACATACCGTATTCTGGCCCGCGGAGCGCGTGCCTGCCAAGTGCTGATAAGGTGCCAAACTGTCAGTATTTAACTGCGCTTCCACTTTAACTGCAGTGACATCCTCTTTGCGAAGTTTTGTCAAGCGACGTTCATACTGTTTGACGTCAGACAACAAGCATGTTCCAGAGCTTCTGCGGTGTCATTCTGACGCTGTGCAGCGTCGCGTTTGCGAGTGAGTCAATCATTTCACTTGATATCGACTCACAACACAATGCTACAGCTGACAAAGCGATCTGCTTTGGCATCTGCCAAACGGCCAACGATTTTCCACAAAATTTTGTCAGCTCTTCCTATGTTCAGACATCGACCAGTGCGACCTGGAGTCGGGAAACCCAAACGGTTGGGTGCACGCCAGCTTCGAAGTGTATGACGCCGATGGGGTCGCTTTCGACCTGAGATCTTCCCATCCCTCTGGCAGTGACAACAACTTCTGCTACGACGTGGACGAGGACTCGATCAGCTTCGCCTTCTATGCTCGGCCGAAGCGCTGCAGGCTTCCGGAAAATCCGGGTATGGAGAAAGACAATCAAGCCGACGATTGCAAGCAAAGCCACTAGCGTTGTTTTACAATACAATTCCTCTACAAAACACCAGCCCTATCCATGATCGCCCCATGTATTCTCGCCGTACACTGCGGCACAAGCAAAGAACAAAATATTCAGTTTCAGTTTAATTTCAGCCGCAACAAGGCTGTCTTGGGCGCGCGGCCTCACCCAGCAAGAGACCCACCCGTGCGCCGCGACGCTTCGTGAGTCTGGGAGAAAGGGGAAGGAGGGGGGGTGGGGGAAGGGGGGGGGGGGGGAGGCGAAAGGTGGGGGGGGGGGGGGGGGGCGGGAAGTTACTTACTTGGCCTTTCAGAAGACGGCCAGGCCTCCATCTGTGGCGATCCCGCTGTGCGCGAGCTGGCCCACACCCTCCACAAGACCAGTGGCAGCGCGGCCGAATTCGTGCGCGGCTTCCGAACGGCGACTTCGAACCGCTTCTCCTTCTTCTACCTGCGCTACTCGGAGCCCGTGGATCTCTCACCGCGCTTCTTCGACAACGTCTTCACCGACGACAACGTCTGCGTCCAATTCTTCCTGGTGATAATTTCATAAAGCCGTTGCAGTGTCGAGAATGTCGATTTCCATGAGGTGAACTTCACTAAGGTAGAGAAGGTATCTTGAAAATAGTGTACCACAATTCAAATGCAGCTATTACCACCGATACGGTTGTCTGTACAACTATCTAAAGCTCAGTGATAATTGCTGCGTTCGCTCATACTGTACGGATGAGACGTCAATTGAAATTTTTATACCTGAGGGAGGACGCCACATCGAACAAAAACTTGCCAAATGCTTGGTGCAGTCGTTCTCTACCAGGAATTCCATTCATCTGTAATGTATTTCTGCGTTGACATTCATCAATGAACAACAGTCTTGGCAATTATGAATTTTGGCGGGTTGGGGGGGTGTTTCATTTTTGCGCCTGTAGCTTTCGCTACACTTAACCGATTTTCACCAAATTTGGAATTTATTCTGTTTATGATAAAATCCTTTAGTGTACCAAATTTCAACCGATTCCGTTCAGTACAGCCCTAGAAATAAATATCGTGACGATGGGAAAAGGCGCGCGCGGCCTGGATGGAACATATTATGGTCTGGCGCTGCCGCGCCAGCCATGATAGGTAGCTAGGTACATGCCAAAACACCACTAAAACAATCATGCGGAGTGCCTATCTGACACTTATGAGTGTCACGTATCACTTGTTACACAAAGCTTGTTCTCACTTCGATACGCGGTGCTATGGACGTCAGACACAAACAACACGCGCGACACCAGTCTATCTACGATACGAATTCACCAAAGGAGCAATTCAGCAGCATAGATGAACTGGACACAAACAACGGTGATGCACACAAGAACAACAATACATTTAGGCATTCTTTTTATTCTTTTCTGAATTTTTGGATTTTGATACACTACACGGCGCTTTGGACGTCAAGCACAAACAAGACGTGCGACACAGAATTCTACATCTTGATAGCGAGTACACCAAAGAACACAAAATCACTTGAAATATCCCAAGGCAAGGCAAGCAATTGGCGCAACATCGAGACGCCTCCGTTCGTCAGCTCGCCGGCGTGGAAGGAAACATCGCGGTCTAGACGGGCGGGCTTCCTGAAACAGAAGACGAGCTTTGACGAACATCTGAAAATAATCTCTTCGACTGGCAGGCACTGCGCCGCCACTGTTCACTCAAAACTGGAATTCATCACTCGACTGAGAAACCACGACGACCGCCGGATTTCTCGGATGCTAGATTGGAGGGGGGAACCATACGTGTAACCGGGGGGGGGGGGGGGGGGGGGGTACGAGGGGGGTCCACACCCCCCCCAGGTAGCCCCCTCCCGCCTTTCCCAAAAGACCTCCCCCCAGAATTTCAAAAATTTTTGCCTGCGGCGCTTAAAAATGGCAAAAAAATTTCGCCTGTGGCGCTTGAAAATAGCATAATTTTCGCCTGCGGCGCTATATTTTGGACGTTTTTGACTAAAATTAAGCAATTTTTGGCACTTTTTGGCTTATTTTTGCAAAATTTTCTTGTTTTTGGTGCTTCTTTGGCAAAATATTTTGGTAATTCTCATTTGATCCCCCCCCCCCCCCTCCAGGGGCCTCAGACCCCCCCCCCCTGAGGGGTCCTATACCCCCCCCCCCCGGCCGGTTGGCGCTCACACGTATGCCCATCCCCCCCCCCCATACCCCCAGGTGCCCCCTCAAGCCTTCCCTAAAAGACCCCCCTATAATTTCAAAAATTTTCGCCTGTGGCGCTTGAAAATAGCAATTTTCGCCTGCGGCGCAATATTTTGGACGTTTTTGACCAAAATCGAGCGATTTTTGGCACTTTTTAGCGTATTTTTGCTAGCTTTTTTGTACCTTTTTTGGCAGAATTTATAGGTCATTTCACCCCTTTCTATCCCTCCCCCCTGGCCGGTTGGCGCTTGCACGTATGAACCATACGTGTAACCGGGGTGGGGGGGGGGGGGATGGGGGGTGGGGGGTAAGCACCCCCCCCCCCCCACCAGGTACCCGCCCCCCCCCCTTTCCCCCTGAAAGACCGCCCCTAGAAAGTGGTAAAATGTTTGCGTGCGTTGCTTTAAAATGGTAAAAATTTCGTCTGCGGCGTTTGAAAATAACATAAGTTTGGGCTGCAGCGCCACATTGAGCGATTTTGTCGCTCTATTGGCCTATTCTAGCAAATATTCTCATTTTTGGCTCTTTTTTCGCCGCGCCTCAGCGCGGCGAGGTGTATATATACGGATGACAATGTGTGTGTGTGTGTGTGTCTGTCTGTCTGTCTGTCTGTCCGCGCATCGAAATAAGATATGTGACATATGTTGTCAAGTAGAGTCAAGGTCGCTGAGTACGGATCCAGTGTCCGTTCCTGTTGCTAATTTCGCATTTTCGAGATATTCGCAATTAAAATTCCAAAATGTCGAAAATCGACCTTTTCGCCTGATGAGCTAGCGGCGAAATTTCTTCAGAAATGGAAAGAGCATATACCGCGGATAATCTGTAACACAAAGGAATTTTTTTGCAAATGTGGAATTTGATAGAAATACACGATTATTTATCAAAATTCCATAAATTGACACAAATAGAACGTCATTTATTGACGAATATGAATGCAGAAATGGATAGGTCACACGCCAATAAGAATGTGTGACATGGTTTTACAGTTTTTAAAAGTTGCAATTTAGAGATATTTGTAATTAAAATACGAAAATGTCGAAAATCGACTTTTTCACCGGAATAGCTAACGACGAAATTTCTTCAGAAATGGGAAGAGCATAGACCGCGGATCATTTGTAACACAAAGGAAATTTGTTGCAAATGTGGAATTTAATAGAAATACACAATTATTTATCAAAATTCCATAAATTGACACAAATAGAACGTCATTTATTGACGAATATGAATGCAGAAATGGATAGGCCGTACGCCAATAAAAATTTGTGACATGGTTTTACAGTTTTTAAAAATAGCAATTTAGATATACTTACAATCAAAATTCCAAAATGTCAAAAATCGACGTTTTCGCCTGATGAGCTAGCGGCGAAATTTCTTCAGAAATGGAAAGAGCATAGACCGCGGATAATTTGTAAAACAAAGGAATTTTTTTGCAAATGTGGAATTTAATAGAAATACACAATTATTTATCAAAATTCCATAAATTGACACAAATAGAACGTCATTTATTGACAAATATGAATGCAGAAATGGATAGGTCGTACGCCAACAAGAATTTGTGGCATGGTTTTACAGTTTTGAAAAATTACAATTTAGAGATATTTACAATTAAAATACGAAAATGTCGAAAATCGACTTTTTCACCGGACTAGCTAGCGACGAAATTTCTTCAGAAATGGAAAGAGCAAAGACCGCGGATAATTTGTAACACAAAGGAATTTTTTTGCAAATGTGGAATTTAATAGAAACACACGATTATTTATCAAAATTCCATTAATTGACACAAATAGAACGTCATTTATTGACGAATATGAATGCACAAATGGATAGGTCGTAGGCCAATAAGAATTTGTGACATTGTTTTACAGTTTTGAAAAATTGCAATTTAGAGATATTTGCAATCAAAATACGAAAATGCCGAAAATCGACTTTTTCACGCGATTAGCTAGCGATGAAATTTCTTCAGAAATGGAAAGAGCATAGACCGCGGATCATTTGTAACACAGAGGAAATTTTTTGCAAATGTGGAATTTAATGGAAATACACGATTATTTATCAAAATTCCATAAATTGACACAAATAGAACGTCACTTATTGACTGACGAATGTGAATGCAGAAATGGATAGGTCGTGCGCTAATAAGAATTTGTGACATGGTTTTACACTATCGAACAATTGCAAATTAGAGATATTTACAATTAAAATACGAAAATGTCGAAGATCGGTTTTTATACTCCACAAAAAAGTGTGGAGTATATAGCGTTTGTGCGCGAAACGCAGTAATTTGGATCGGATGGGGTTCGCGCGTGAAGCGGCCGATTTGCAAACGGTCTTTTGCGTTGGGTAGGCCTAGTAGGTGGGCAGGGTGGACACCAAACGGGGTCACGCTCCGGGACCCCGTTGGCGGGAAATTCAAAAATTTAAATTTTCAAAGTACTGGAAAATGGGTTGAGCAAGGTAGAACTCGAGAAAGTTGCATATAATGGTATATACTATCTTTTGATATGTTGTAGTACTCGATAGGGCCGAGGGTGCAAAAAAAGAATTGGATCGCTGCGGGACCCATTTTGGCGCCAAATTTGAAAAATTCGCGATTTTTGGCCCCGGGTCGACTTTGACGGGCTGCTGTGCGAGCTAGGTAGCAGCTAGAACGGCGAGACCACTCTTGTTGCTCCTTCCCAGATGTCCTCTATCGAATGAGCCATGAACGGAGAAAATCGTGCGAAACACAAAAAACTTTCTTACACTGCGACTTTTTCGACTCCGGGGTCGAAAATTGCGATTTTCGCATTTTGGCGTCTATAGCGCTCGAATGCGTTGCCGAATCGTTCCAAGAGTGGTTTCAAACGATTCTACGCTTAAATCTGGCCCAGAAAAGTATTTTTGAAAAATATGCAGAGCTACAGTATCCCTGCCGCGTCGGTTTGAATTTTGGGCGTCGGGTCGACTTTGCCAATATTATGCTCGATTTCGGGGTTTTGGGGGGCGCTGATTACGAATTTGGCATCCGTTCAGTGTATAGATGATGTTTGAACGTACCTACGACAAATTTGTATGCTACCGTACCCACAGTGCAGAATTTTAGCTCCCGGAGTCCATAGGAAACTAGGGGTGTTGTATGTCGAATCTGGGGTATTTTGGGATGTAGATCACGAATTCAGCATTGCTTTTGCGATTGGGGGTGCCAGGAGGCCACAACAGCAGAGGAGTCACCGTGCGTAGGAGTCCAAATTTGTGGAGTATACTGCGTCCCCCGGACGACTTGCCTGGTTTCGCCTGATGAACTAGCGACGAAATTCTTCAGAAATGGCAAGCGCATAGACAACGAATAATTAGTATAACAAGAGAAAATTCTTGCTAACGTTAAATTTAATAGAAATTTTCAAAATTTCGATAGAAATGCCAAAATTCCATAATTGCCAAGACTGTTGTTCATTGATGAATGTCAACGCAGAAATACGTACAAATCAAATGGAATTCCTGGTAGAGAACGACTGCACCAACATTTGGCAAGTTTTTTTTGTTCGATGTGGCGTATTCCCTCAGGTATAAAACTTCAGATGAACGGCGTCGTATCATGCCGATACCATATAGCGAACGCGGCGATATCACTGAGCTTTAGATCAGTTGTACAGACAACCGTATCGTGGTAATAGCTGCATTTGAATTGTGGTACACGTTTTCAAGATACCTTCTCTAGATACGGCTAATTATGCGAATGAGATTCACTATACTGTTCACCAAGATTTGGCAGACACATTGTATAGGTGGAACTTTTTACACACACAGCTTGTTTCGCCGCCCCCCAGGGGCCATATTCCGAAACTTGCAGAGTTTTCCTCGTGACCCTCTAGGGTAAACACCTCGCGAGGTTTCCCCTCGAGGTCAAGGGAAAACGCTCGAGGGGAAGTTCATATTCCGAACGAAAATTCCCTCAAGGGGCGTTTACCTCGCTCTCGACCCTCGAGGGTCAAGGTTTCATGTGAATTTCCACTGCAGGCAGCTCCACTCGACCTTGCAAGCATGCTGATAATATTGGAAGTTGAAAGTATTGATTGTTTGTAATGATAACCACTGCTTTACCAACTTGAAAATATATCCCAACATGACATACCTAATCACTGGAATCTTAAGCCAAATTGCTGTTTGATTTTAGTTTTCACAACTAGTGCCTTTAGCCCATAGGTGATACTCTATAGTCCATAAGAGACTGCTTGCTACAGCTTATATTTCAACATGCAACCCACTGGTCAGAACATGCTCCATGGCCTCCAGCCGCTGGTACGTGCAGCGGTCCATGGCCCACAGACACTGATCAGACATGCCACTGGTCAGAAGATCCAGTGATCGTTCGTTCACGGCTGATGACAATTGCTCTTTGCTGTTGACCGCTTGCCGCAAACAGTGTCAAGCGGTTTAGATTGAGACAGACCCCTGACCATCACTGCACACAAGTCTGAAGACCATTCGATCGTTCATTTGTGGCTGATGGCAACTGTTCTGTGCGGTTGACCATTTGCCGAATGCGCTGACGTTCTCAAGCACATTTGAATGAGACAGATCGCTCACCACCACTGCTCGCAAGTCTGAGAGACAGATCGCTCGCCACCACTGCTCGAAAGTCTGAAGACGTTCGATGGTCCGTTTGGGGTGGCTAATTGTTGTGTGCGGTTGATCGCTTGCCGCTGACATTCTCAAGCAGCTGGAATGATTCTAAACCTTTTTGGTCTCTTGACGACTGACGGAATTGCAAAACAATAGTTTTCAAATGAAGAAAAACAGCAGCAAAACGATTGGTGAAGGCTATCTGTCTTTTGAAAAACGTTTCGTCTGGTCGCTTATAAGCGCGCACGCCAATTGCGCGCAGTGTTTAGCGTTATGCAGACATCCACCTGACATCGTTAGCCGCTTAGTATATAGGATAAAGGCAATTCTGAATGTCAGGCAACATTAACCAGACAAAATGAGACATCTGTAGAAACTAGCGGTTTCAGGGAGACACCTCACCTACCCATTTCACCTGACGTCTAAGAATCGTAAGCCAAAATTCTTATTAGAAATTGCAATTCGGCAAAATCTCGCCTCACCGATTTTGGCCAGAGGTACTATGCCGACCCAATTTGGCAAACTCGCTTGCCACTCCGCATCAATGCAAAAATTTTTCCAGTAATTGAGTCGAAACAACAGTTTGAAAGACAAAATTTTTTTATGTCAGCAAATTGTAAAAATTTTCGGAGGTAGAGCCATCCCTTCACACACCCCCCCACTCAACCCCATTTTGAAAATCCTGAGCACGTTACTACTGCCTGTCGCTATTGACCAGTTAGACTTACGTTTGGTTCCAGACCAGTCGTAATCACCGCTCTATTTCGTTCTAATTTGGAATTCCTGTTCTTTGATTCCGTACGATCAGAATATGCCAAAATCGCGCTATTGTGGTGATTAGATTAGCACTACGCATAGTCGCAACACTGAATGTCGAGGGTTTTACCCTGCTCGGGGCAGGGTAAAACTTTTCGACCCTCGAGGGTAGACGTCAGGGGTAGAACGCACATTCGGAATATGAACCTGCCCTTGACGTGGTCCAGGGTGACCCTCGAGGGTTTCTACCCTCGAGGTTTTCCCTGGAGGCTAAAATGTGCTTTCGGAATATGAAATCACCCTTGACGTAGTCAAGGGTCTCCCTGGAACCCTCGAGGGTCAGGAGAATTCGCGTTTCGGAATATGGCCCCAGGGCGGCGAGTATATATACGGACGCTAATGTCTGTTTGTGTGTGTGTGTGTCCGGAACAACTAGACATTACGGTTAGTGCCACCCGATGGAGTCGAATGCGCTGAGTAACGTGCCGTTGTCCGTTTCTGTTGCTAATTTCCCTATTTCGAGATATTTATAATTAAAATACGAAAATGTCAAAAATGACACTTTTATTTACAAGTCGTAGCGGCAAAGTTTTTGCTGAAATGGAAAGGGCACAAGACGCGATGAATTTGTGACATAGTTTCGGATTTTGGAATTCACCAAATTAAGGATATTTTCAAGGTTTTTGTCAAAATTCCCAAATTTCGACAAATTCAAACAGCTTATATTTCAAAACTTCTTTGCACCGATGTATCGAGCATAGTCTGCCAAGTATTTGGCAAATAGTTTCAGCGAATATAATTAACGAAAATTAGGATATTTTTAAGGATTTTGTTAGAATCCCCAAATTTCGACAATTTCAAACAGCTTAAATTTCAAAATTTCTTTTCACGGATGTGTCGAGCATAGTCTGCCAAGTATTTATCAAATAGTTTCAGATTTTATAATTCACGAAATTAGGGATATTTTCAAGGTTTTTGTCAAAATTCCCATATTTCGACAAATTCAAACAGCTTATATTTCAAAACTTCTTTGCACCGATGTATCGAGCATAGTCTGCCAAGTATTTGGCAAATAGTTTCAGCGAATATAATTAACGAAAATTAGGATATTTTTAAGGATTTTGTTAGAATCCCCAAATTTCGACAATTTCAAACAGCTTAAATTTCAAAATTTCTTTTCACGGATGTGTCGAGCATAGTCTGCCAAGTATTTATCAAATAGTTTCAGATTTTATAATTCACGAAATTAGGGATATTTTCAAGGTTTTTGTCAAAATTGCCAAATATACACAATTTCAAACGGCTTCAATTTCAAAATTTCTTCACATGGTTGTGTCGATAGTTCTCGATTTTATAATCAACGAATTTAGGGATATTGTCAAGGTTTTTGATAAAATTCCCAAATTTCGACAATTTCAAATAGCTTAAATTTCAAAATGTCTTGGCACGGTTGTGTCGGGTATTGTCCGCCAAATAGTTCTAGATTTTATAATTAACGATTTTTCAGCGGTGCCATAACCGTCCGCATTTTTTACCCAGAAGAAAAGGGCGTCGTCCCATTTAGACCCTCTTCATTCCAAAGTGAACCTGCGGCGAACATGCCTGATCCATTTATGGATCAGTACCCACCAATGCGCCTTATAGGCATCGATTGCCCAAGAATGGCACAAACCTTCTTTAGAAACTCGAGGTAACTGCTGCGAAACTCCCCGAAGAAATGCTCAACTTTATATTCTGACACACTATGGAATACACTCCTCGAATGCACGAAACACTATGCGATGCCAATCAACCATCATCGGGTACCCAGTTTTTACTCTAAGCTTGTTTGGCAACATGACCCCCCCCCCCCCTTCCCTAAGTCGGAGGTGTGCCCCCACCCACACTCCCCCCCCTCAGGTTTCCGCCCTTCCCCCCCCCCCCCCCCCCCCCGAGAGATCGCCTCTAGAAACTGCAAAAAATTTTACGTGCGGCGCCTAAAATGGTAAAAATTTCGCCTTCGGCGTTTGAAAATAGCAAAATTTTGGGCTGCGGCGCAATATTGAGCGATATTGTCACTCTTTTTGGATTCTTTTAGCAAAATTTTCTTCTTTTTTGGCACTTTTTAGCACAATTCTTAGGTCTTTTGACCCCCCCCCCCCCCCCCAAGGGGCGGGGTGAACCCACCACAGCTGAGCTTCATGGCCGTCTTGTCGTTGCCACTCGAGTCCTCCCAGCTGGTAGTGGCATCGAAACCGCAGTAGAAATCGTGTTGGGCATATCCAATGTCCACGGACACGCCCTTGTCCGTTTCGAAGATGTTGCTGCCGTCGAGGCACTTGGCGATCTCCATGGCTAACCTTTTCCAGACGGTCAACCCCTCGCTAAGCACCGGAGTGCCGTTGGCGCCGGCCACAAGCATTGGGGTCGGATCCCAGCACGTCACTGAGGAGGAGAGAGCGCATTTGTGAAAGCCGTTGACCGAAGGTACATACATTAGGTGCAGTGATCTAGTTCCCCCGAATGGCTAGATAGACATGAGTGCTGGAATTCTGGCGGCAGTTGCCTTTGCCTTGCAAGGACCCTGTACTCGTTTCTCTACAGAGGAGCTCTATTCACAGCACAACCACAGACGGAGAAAGTGGAGGGGGGGGGGGGGGGGGGGGCATAAACAACTCCACTTTTTAAAGCAGCTTGTTAATAAACGGGAACAAGTCTGTTTTAAAAAGCGGAGTGGGTTTGAACTTTGTACTTGTACTGAGCTTGTAGCGAGGCCCTTTCCGATTTCGTGTAACATCTCGACTCTCCTCACGACCATACTTATTGGTGTGGTCTTGCTGCGCAACATTCGGGTCGCCCGGGTTTAATTCTTTATAGCAAGAAAACATGTTTAAAAACTAAAATTAAAAAAGCCACGTCTGGAACCTTACACAAAACCATGGGTTACTTCTTGCTTTGATTCGATTTTAGCTTGCAGTGAGATCTTCAACGACGTCAAGACTGTCGCTCTGCGTTGCGCGAGTACCAAAACATAGCAAAGTCAAAATCTCCTGTGTTCGACGCGATCTTGACACTGTAGTCTGTTGCACGCAACTTTAAGGATTTTCATTGTCAAATTTACACTTTTGAATCTTGAGCGCTACAATAAGGAATATTTTGATGAGTTTGAAAGTGGTATTCGACGCGAAACTTTGGGTTACTGTAGCACGCAAAATTTGAATCTTTGAGACTCTTCTTTGTTAGATTCGTGCTCGGCAGTTCAAAATTCGATGTGTGATTTGTCTGGGTTTGATCAAATTTTGAGTTCTCGACGCAAAACTTTAAGCTACTGTAGCGGACGCAGTCCAAAATATTTTCGAATTGTGACTCTTGAATGGACATCTCGTTAAGGTAAGCTCTTGAATGACGTCGAGCATGTCGCTCTACGACTCACGAGTGTGGAGATATGGCCATGTCTTAATCACCAGTTTCAGACGCGTTTTGGTTACTGTAGCGCTATGTTTAAACTTTTGAAACTTTGTTGTTAGATTCGTGCTCAGGAGGTCGAGCGCTTCATTTTGATATGCGATTTGACTAGATTCGGTCAACTCTTGTCTCAAAATGGACCCCACTTTGGGATACTGTAGCGCTCGAATTTGAAAACTTGTTTTAGTTTCGACCACCTAGAAGACTAGAGGAGTCCGCGGGCTACCCGATGATGTGACGAACTCAACTCAGCGACGTCTGACAAACGAGTTATTAAGCCCGAAGCAAGCGTGTCCAGTTTGCGACGCGTTTTGGTTACTGTAGCGCTGTATTTAAACTTTTGAAACTTTTTGTTGTCGGATTCGTGCTCAGGAGCTCGAGCGCTTCATTTTGATACGCAATTTGACTAGGTTCGGTCAAACTTTTGTCTTAAATGGATCTCAATTTGGGATACTGTAGCGCGCGATTTTGAAAAGTTATTTTAGGTTTGACTACTCATACGGCTAGAGGAATCCGTGGGCTACCCGACGATGTCTCAAACTATTTCCGACGACGTTAGACGAGCGAATTATTAAGCCCGAAGCGAGTATGGCGCACGCACGCACGTACATACGTCGCACGCCGAGCTCTTGATAAGGTTCCTATCAAACAAGCTGTGTGTGTGTGAAAAGTTCAATCTATACCTTGTGTCTGTCAAATTTTGGCGAACAGTATAGTGATCTTTGTACACATCGTTGCCCTTTCTATTTCAGCAAAAAGTTTGCCGATACGACTTGTAAATAAAAGTGTCGTTTTCGACATTTTCATATTTTAATTGTAATATCTCGAAATAGCGAAATTAGCAACAGAAACGGACATCGGCACGTTACTCGGCGCATTCGACTCCATCGGGTGGCACTAACCGTCATGTCTAGTTTTGTGACACAGACAGACAGACACACACACAGACAGACAGACAGACACACGAACAGACAATAGCGTCCGTATATATACTCGCCGCGCTGGGGGGCGGCGAAAAAACCGGGTAGGTACTTGCCCGGTTTTGAAGTTGCCATCACTAAACATTTGAATTCCCCCCCCCCCTCCCCACCCTTCCACGCTTGTGTCACCATGTGCGGTCACAATTAGACAACTGCTCACTCAGGCATGAGAGGCTGGTCGAGGTCAGCGTCTGCCCGGTGGGGTAGGTGATTGACATGACGTTGATGGACGAGTCAGTGCAGGTGAAGGTGATGCCGTTGGCGTTCAATTTCGTCGTGCCGTCCAAAAGTACGCCTAAATGACATCGGAGCTAGCGCACCAGATAGTGAAATGCCGCCAGACGTTACATATACCTAGATACATACATACATAGGTGGGTCTTCTCTGGCATCTCACTATGTAGGAACAACAGAGGCGAAATGACAAGCTCTTCATATAAATCGGAAGGGTGTTAAGCTGATGAAGCTAACAAAAATACTATCACGTTCTCGCTCCAACGACGTACAGGGTGTCCCAGAGAAACCCCGCCAAATTTGATTTTGAATAAATTGAGCTAGAGAGCGAAATTTTACAAGCGGTTAATTGCGTTTGAAAGACAAAACTATGACAATGTTTCGCTGAAAGTCTCAACAAATTCCACTGACTGTAGCGAATTTGCGCCCGTGTTAAGCAAAAGTGACCATATTGACGATTCTATCGACTTTGCATAGGGTTTTCGAGAGGTATTCTGCACCAATTCAGATGCAGGCTGTCGTATGTGCTAGTCCATACAATAACCTTTATAACGCCGCTAAAACGAAGGCGATGCGACCAACACAGCCTGCGCTACGCAGCGTCGAATTCTTTTGGTTCCTAGGAAATCTCCATATCCACAAAGTGGCCGCTGAAGGGGCCTCGGCACTCCAAAGAATCGTCACTGCCATAATTCGGCGCTGCGTAGCGCAAGCTGTGTTGGCCGCGTCGCCTTTGTTTTAGCGGCGTTGTAAAGGGTATTGTATGGACTATCACATGCGGCAGCCTGCATCTGAATCGGGGCAGAATATCTCTCGAAAACCCTATGCAAAGTCGATAGAATCGTCAAAATGGTCACTTTTGTTTAACACGGGCGCAAATTCGCTGCAGTCCGTGGAATTTGTTGAGAGTTTCAGCGAAACATTGTCATAGTTTTGTCTTTCAAACGCAATTAACCGCTTGTAAAATTTCGCTCTCTAGCTCAAGTTATTCAAAATCAAAGTTGGCGGGGTTTCTCTGGGACACCCGGTACATATCAAGCGGCATACTCGATTCCTGGAGGATGTTCTGTGGGCTGCTCTCTATGCATTAAACAGTACGGAGTAGCATTGTCCGTATACAGCCTAATCGGCTGACAGTGACACACACTTGTGACATTTGTTGAACCAAAGTCGGGGAGGTAAGACAGCTTTGATAGTCGACTCGACAGTATCGGCTCTGCTCTGACCGGTTCACTGTGGGTGTTCTCAAGTTTGTGGTGCTCCATGCAGAAATATAGCATCACAGAACAGAGGCTGGGTAGGTAGCCAACCTGCCGAACCGAACGGGCAAGCGGCCGTGAAGGAATCGCCAGCGTAGAGAGAACTGGTGGAAGGGTCGACACCGGCTGTCACGTCGGGAATCTGGTCCCAATCGTTCGCGTCCAGAGTGAGAGGGCAAGGCTCTGAATTCGTGCTGCCTAAGGTTTATTGCCCCCCCCCCCACTACTACTGTACTGCATGTACTGGGAGTCCCAAAAATCCAGCCCCCTCCCCCCATCCCGAGCAAGCTACGCGGTGAAACTTACACTGATTGAAGGCCAATGTCTTGGCACACCTGAAAACAAATTTCAGCATCCTACGCCCACTCACGCGAAAAATCTGGCGCAAAACGCAAAATCGGTCAATTCCTCGAGATTCACTGTTTTCTACCAGCCACAACTTTCGCTACGTTCCATTTACTTAGGTGCGACTAAAGATTTCGAATGGTCTTAGAACGAAAATTGTAGCTTATAGAATGCGAGCGATTGAAGAAAAGTTTTTTTGCCAGCATCAAATCGGGACCTTCCGACGCCTCCTGCTGCTGAGCGGCCTCCTCCAGGAGGGCCAGCGTCCGCGACCGATTTTGCGTTTTGGGCCAGATTTTTCGAGTGAGTGGGTGTAGGATGCTGAAATTTGGTTTCAGATGTGCCAAGACATTGGCCTTCAATCTGCGTAAGTTTCGCTGCGTAAAGTTTTCAACATCTGGTTCGGGATGGGGGGGGGGCTGGTTATTGTCGCCCGCCTGGGCGGGCGACACCCTACGAGAGCTCGGCGTGCGTGCGTCCGTGCGTCCGTCACGCTCTCAGATCTCGGCGTTGGAAAGTCGAAGAGAGACGATCTTGGGCTCTACGGATAGCTCTCAGTCTCGACTCACTGGTAATGTGCCTCGAGAAATCGACGTTCAAAAGTTTGAATTGCGCGCGCTAACCCGAAGGTCTAAACGCAAAACCGCTCTAGCTCGCTCGTCTTACGTCGTAGAGCGGCGATCGACACGTCAGGTGAAAGCTCTCGACGTGTTCTTTCATGCGGCTGCAAAAGTTTTGTCGATTACGCAATCACGCACCGCGCAGAACGCAATTCTCGAGATTTTGACGCTAAAACCGCCCTAACTCGCTCAACTTGCGTAGTAGAGAGACGAAACGAGCTTATTGGATAGAACTCGACTCACCGATCTTGTTCTCCCACCGGTCGATACTCAAAAATTTGAACTTCGCGAGTTACAGTAACTCGAAGGTGCAAAAGCACAAAACGGCTCCATTTCGCTCGTCTTACGTCGTAGAGCGGTAATCGACACGTCAGGTGAAAGCTCTCGGCGTGCTCTTTCATGCGGGAGCAATAAGTGTTTCAATTACGCAAACACGCACCGCAGAAAAGCCATTCTCGAGACTTTGACACTACGATCGCTCTAACTCGCTCAACTTGGCGTCGTAGAGAGACGATCTTGAACTTGTTGGATACCTCTCGACTCACTGATCATTTGCTCTCCCATCGGTCGAAACTGAAATGTTTGAATTTCGCGATTTACAGTGACCCGAAAGTGCAAAAGCACAAAAACGGCTGTAACTCGCTAGTCTTACGTCGCAGAGCGGCAATCGACACGTCAACTCTGTGCTCTCGACGGCTTGAAAGAGGGATGTTCTTGTTCTAAAAGCCAAATTGCGGGCGAAATCAATATTGCTATGCAATAGCCTCTTGCGAAGGGGGAGCTCGTGAAGCGGAGCAATACGGGCGATGAGCTCTCGCACTCTCTGCAGAAAGGACGCAACTCTTTGCAATGTCAGTCAGAATACAAACTCAACTTTTTAATACCGGAGCTTGTTGGGACACCCGGTACTACTGGTATGCACATACGTTGTTGGACCCGCTTTCCATAACCCCACCCTCCCCCCCCACCCCAAACACTCCAATGAGCACTCTGAAAGGTTCCACCTTACTGTAGCGAGGTTTTGAGCTTCCGCACGACCTGATGATGATGCATATGTCGTAGACCTTGTATATGATACCTTGACCTATCTGATACCATAGTACTACGAGAAGGAGGCATCTGGTAAGTCGAGACCTATCGGATACCCATTCGCTCGGCCTCTCCCAACCTGATAAGGGCGCCCCGCTCGTGGGGGTTAACCAGGGGGGTTAACCCTTTGCGCAGGGCGCGCCGCCTCTCGCTTTCCGCCTTTAGAGGAGCACATCTTAATAGCGCGTTGTCAAACTGCGAAGAGGCACGCACGAGTTTCAACAACCGCCGTTCCTACAACAAAAGCAATAGCGACATATTCCCAGTCAACATAGGAGAAAATCTCTCACGAGTTATAGCAGTGAGTAGTGAGTACCAGAGTGACATTTCGTCCCGCCACAGAACTTATGACGGCCTGCAGTGGTAAACGAAATCGTGAGTCACTTTCTTGCTACCACAGGAAGTTTCAGCTCGCATGGCCTGTACTGACGTGACGTCTCCATCTGACACCACAAATTGAGTCTTCGCGATCGCGGCACACAGGCGAACTTCCTCTGTAAAGCGTTAACAACAACATCGCGTCAAGGAGCGTTCATTTGCTCGTGATGGTGCTGTAGCAGTTCCTGGAGCTTGGTAGAGAGCAGAATGGGCTTCTCAGTAGACTTCTTGATAATTATGGAGTTTACGGGACACAACGCACAGTGATGCTCAAGCGAGAGGCGACGCGCAATGCGCAAAGGGTTAACCCCACGAGCGGGGCGGCCTTATCTGATTGGGAGAGGCCGAGCGAACGGGTATCCGATAGGTCTCGACTTACCAGATACCTCCTTCTCGTAGTACTATGGTATCAGATAGGTCAAGGAATCATATAGGTCTACGACACATATACAGTGCTGCCAACGACCTCGGCATCGGAAGTCCCACGCAGATGGGGCGATGCTGATGGCCGTCGAGCCCGTGGAATCGTCGGCCATCCACTCTCCGTCAGGGCTGCAGACGGCCGTCAGCGTGTTGGTGGAGTAGACGGCGGCGATTTGCGAGTTGTCCGTCCTGATCAGGGGATCCGAGGGACAGGCGAGAGTGGCCTCCTCCCCCTCGAAGTTGCCGCCCGTCTTGGTGAAGGTGGGAGTGACGGGCACGTTGTTGGCCACCAACGCCGGGTCGGTGGTGCACGAGACTGGATGGAACAGCAAAGTACAGTACAGAGCAGTGAATGATGGGGGAGAGAGAGAGAGTAGAGACGATCGCCTCGCGGCCCAGTCTGGAGCTGTTGTCTTCATGGTTTGTCACAGAAACGAAATCTCGATTTTCGTAGGTTTTAGTGGTCTCGCTCTAGTTGGTGAGGTCATTTGCCACCCCCCCCCCCCCCCCCCCGAACGCACGCACGCACGCACGCACGCACGCACGCACGCACGCACGCACGCACGCACGTACGCACGCACGCACGCACTCAACTCCACTGTTATTCGCCAACCTGCGCACGTGAGGTCCATGTCGACAACCACGCTTGCGGCTGTCTGCCACTCTCCCTGAGCGTTGCAGGTTAGCTGCGTCACGGTGTCAAGAAGCGTGGAACTGGCGTCGATCACAGGCGACGAAGCCGCAGAGCAGTCGACGTTGACGCTCTCTCCTTCGGCGTACTCGGCCTTCTGCGGGGCAACCGTTGGCGTGAAGCTATTCGAGCTGGCGGCAGTCGTGGGCGGTTGGCAGGTCTCTGAAAAAGCGACAGAAAGCCAACCCATGCTAGCGAGTGTCGCGAAGCGAAATCTTCCAACGGAGCGTGCAGCTCGACCAGGATGACTTGTTACGCGGTTGTCTATCTACCTACCAGCTACGGCGCTTCTCATGCTGAGCCCAAGGAATGCAGGCACCATGCCCACCTTTGCATGACACGTCTCCGGTGATGGCGACACCGCCGGCATTGGTGAGCCAGGTCCCACCAGCTTGACAGGTGACCATCAGACTAACGGAGCCCAAGTCGCCACCGTCATGCCGGATCACGCCCAGCGAGAGGGTCCCAGCCGGACAGCTGATGCTCGCCTGTGCTCCCGTAACTGCGTCGGCGTCTGCCGTCACCGTTGGCGTCACCGCCGGGCTCATGCCATTCGCAGCTAGCATCAGTGGAGCGCAAGTTGGCACAACTGAAACGAGTTTGGATCGGTATGTATTTCAAGCGGACGAATGGAGGAACTCGGAGCGCAACTCACAAGGACACTCGAACGGCTCCTGAACCACAATATTGTTGATCTCCCAATTGCCGTCGGTGCGGCACTTGGCCGTATGTGACCCAGAGCCGAAGGTGCTGCTGGCGTCTTTTAAAGCATCCGTGTTGGGTTCGTCGCAGGCGATTGTGAAGGTTTCCATGGCTGCCTTGTTGTCCGCTTCGTCTGTGATGGTCGGCCGAGCGTTGGCGCTGTTAGCGATTACGGCCGCCTTCCCGCACGTTTCTGAAATGTTTGAAAGCAAGTGCAGTTGGCGTTCGACTGCAGTGGCACTGTCACAGAAGGTGACCATTGTGGTGGGCGGACGCGCGTTCCAATGGTTAATGGCACCCACCTAAACACCTCAATGGCCCGCTAACGTCTCTGTTGTCGATCTGCCAGGCGCCAGACGGTGAACAGGTCGCCTGAAGTTCGAAGCGACAATCGGTTGCTCCCGCTATTGCGTTGTTAACGCGCTAGGCAACACGCCGTGGTAAAGAATAGTCAAATTGGTTTGTTGTTGCAGAGCGAGCTCTGCCTGTTATCGAGCGACAGCGTGAAAGACTGGGAGCTTTAGATAGTGTTTAGAAGCCTTTCTTGTATGGAGTTGACCAGCTTCATCTCAGAAAGAGCGTCGCTCTGCAACTCGCAAATGCCGCGATGACTAAGCAAAAACTAACAATTTCAGATGCCCTAGACAACTACTAAACCTGTTAATAATTTTCTACTGTCAGATTCGTTCTCAGCAGTGCCCGGGCTCCACTTTGGTACATGACTAGGTTTGGCCAAGTTTGGCATGTGTATCTTGGAGCAGCTTCGGCTTACAGGAGGTTCGTTTTGGAAACGTTTAGTTTTGACCATTCAGTTCCCTTCCGTTAACAAGGCGTAGACAGACTCTCGCCATTTCGTTACGCAGTGCTTAGAAGAGAGAGAGCACCACCGTGAACAGCGAACAACGGACTCTCCATGCATGTTCTGTGCCTGTACTGTCGATTGGGAAAAGTTCAGACAAAACCGCGTTCTGAAGCCCCTCTGAACTCGCAAATCAATATTCAAGTTCATCAAGTTGTGTTTATTCGGACATGAACCTTACTGACATTGTCTGAACTCTTGCCGGTTTGCAGAACAGTACCTGTACTTGGTTCGAGCCGAAGGGTCCCGAGTTGTCCTTGACGAGTGCTGCCGAGTTGGCGACGCAGTCGACGTTCACGGTGTCTGCCTCGACGCCGGCCGTGCTGCTGCTGAGAGATGGCGAGAGAGACAAGCCATTGGCTTGTGTGGTCAGCGCTGGACACGAGACTGAATGGAACACGGGAGTTGCCCTACATAACGACGGCGTTGCATACAGGGTTTTTTCGCCCGCCCTCAGGCGGGCGACACCCTACGAGAGCTCGGCGTGCGTGCGTACGTACGTACGTACGTACGTACGTACGTACGTAACGCTCTCAGATCTCGGCGTTGGAAAGTCGTAGAGCGGAGATCTTGGGCTCTACGGATAGGTCTCGACTCAGTGATCATTCAGCTAAGAGGTTTCGAAATTCAAAAGTTTGAATTGCGCGCGCTACAGTAAGCCGAAGGTCAAAACGCAAAACGGCTCTAGCTCGCTCGTCTTACGTCGTAGAGCGGCAATCGACACGTCAGGTGAAAGCTCTCGACGTGCTCTTTCATGCGGCTACAAAACTTTGTTCAATTACGCAAACACGCACCGCTGAAAACGCCATTCTCTGGATTTTGACGCTAAGATCGCTCCAACTCGCTCAACTTGCGTCGTAGAGAGACGATCTCGAGCTTTTTGGATAGCTCCCGACTCACTGATCATTTGTTCTCCCATCGGTTGAAATTCAAAAGTTTGAATTTCGCGAGTTACAGTAACTCGAAGGTGCAAAAGCACAAAACGGCTCTAACTCGCTCGTCTTACGTCGTAGAGTGGCAATCGACACGGCAGGTGAAAGCTCTCGACGTGTTCTTTCATGCGGCTGCAAAACTTTGTTCAATCACGCAAACGCGCACCGCACAAAACGCCATTCTCGCGATTTTAACACTAAGATCGTTCTTTGTACATGCAGAAGTGCGACACAGTTTGATTGCTCGTAGTGCGCTCTTTTGTGCTCTGCCAATTGTTTGCCAAAACTTTTACAAGTTTTTGTCACTTTTTTAAAAGCATTGCTTGAAAGAGGGATGTTCTTGCTCTAATAGCCAAATCGCGGGCGAAACCAATATTGCTAATGCAATACTCTCTTGCGAAGCGGGGGCTCATGAAGCGGAGCATGCGGGCGATGAACTCTCGCACTCTCTGCAGAAAGAACGCAACTCTTAGCAATGTCAGTCAGAATACAAACTCAACTTTTTAATACCGGAGCTTGTTCGCCCGGCCTCAGCCGGGCGAACCCCTACGAGAGCTCTTCGTCCGTTCGTCTGTTCGTTCGTCCGTTCGTCACGCTCTCAGATCTCGGCGTTGGTAAGTCGTAGGAAGGCGGTCTTGGGCTCTACGGAAAGGTCTTGACTCACTGATCATTCAGCTAAGAGGTTTCGCAATTCAAAACTTTGAATTTCGCGACTTACAGCAACCCGAAGGTCAAAACAGAACACGGCTCTAACTCGCTCGTCTTACGTCGTAGAGCGGCGTGCGATAGGTCAACTAAACGGTCTCGACGTGCTCTTTCACTTGGCATTAAAAATATTCTTAATTACGCAAACACGCACCACGAAAAGCGATATTCTCGCGTTTTTAACACAGGAATCGCTCTAACTCGCTCAGCGTGCGTCGTAGAGAGACGATCTTGAGTTTTTTCGCCGCGCCTCAGCGCGGCGAGGTGTATATATACGGACGACAATGTCTGTGCGTGTGTGTGTGTGTGTGTCCGTCGCACTGAAGTAAGATATGTTACATGTGTGGTCAAGCAGAGTCAAGGTCGCTGAGTACCGACCCGATGTCCGTTTCTGTTGCTAATTTCGCATTTTCGAGATATTCACTATTAAAATTCAAAAATGTCGAAAATCGACTTTTTGACCTGATGAGCTAGAAATGAAATTTCTTCAGAAATGGAAAGAGCATAGACGGCGGATAATTTGTAACACAAAAGAAATTTTTTGCAAATGTGGAATTTAACAGAAATACGCAATAATTTGTCAAAATTCCACAAATTGACAAAAATAGAACGTCAGTTATTGACGAATGTGAATGCATACATGATAAGGCCGTATGTCAATAAGAATTTGTGACATAGTTTCACAGTTTTGATAAACTGCAATTTCGAGATATTTAGAATTAAAATTCAAAAATGTCGAAAATCGACTTTTTCATCTGATGAGTTAGAAACGAAATTTCTTCAGAAATGGAAAGAGCATAGACCGCTGATAATTTGTAACACAAAATAAAATTTCTGCAAATGTGGAATTTAACAGAAATACGCGATTCTTTGTCAAAATTCCAAAAATTGACAAAAATAGAACGCCATTTATTGACGAATGTGAATGCAGAAATGATAAGGCCGTATGGCAATAAGAATTTGCGACATACTTTCACAGTTTTAATAAACTGCAATTTCGAGATATTTAGAATTAAAATTAAAAATGTCAAAATCGACATTTTCGTCTGATGGACTAGCGGCGAAATTTCTTCAGAAATGGAAATGGCATAGACAACGGATAATTTGTAGCGCAAACGAAAATGTTTGCAAATGTGGAATTTAACAGAAATACGCGATTATTTGTCAAAATTCTATAAATTGACAAGAATAGAAAGTCGTTTATTGATGAATGTGATTGGAGAAAGGGAAAGCTGTATGCCAATAGCAATTTGTGATATAGTTTTACAGCTTCAATTAATTGCAATTTTGATGTCTTGAGAGACACAAGGTATAGGTTGAACTTTTCACACACACACAGCTTGTTGTTGGATGTGATATATTTACAGTATACACGTATCGGAACTTCAGATGAACGGCGTCGTATCATGCCGATAACATATAGCGAATGCGGCGATATCACTGAGCTTTAGATCAGTTGTACAGACAACCGTATCGTGGGAATAGCTGCACTTGGAGTATGGTACACGTTCTCAAGATAATTTCTCCAGATACGGCTAATGATGTGAACAAAGTTGTCCACACTGTTCACCAAGATTTGACAGACACAAAGTACAGGGTGTAACAGAGTTTCGGGCCGATTTGTTTCTTGAATAACTCTTACAAGACTACGAATATTTTAGTGCGGTCTTTTGCATAATGTAGGCAACACTCTAGGAAATTTTATGGGCTACATAACGAATCTTCAACGTGCAGTACGGTAGCGGCGTAAGCGATTAAAATTTCGGGCTTGTTTCTCAAGGCCAGCCAGGTGTCGTCTGAGTCCCGTCCCCTCTCCAGCAACCTGCAGGAAAGCTAGAGCGATGAAACTTGAAGAGAAATGTGTTTGCAACTCTGACACCAATTTTAAGGATCCTGGAAGCCGCTGTGCACAATTGTCCTCTCTAAACACACAATTCTGCTGATTGAGAAGGAAAGGTGTTGAGAAATTGCCGAATTTTGCGTTTTAAGCCCGCAATCAAGCACAGTTTGGCGTAGGTTGCCGAAAATTGGCGTCAGAGTTGCAGACACGTTTGGCTATACTGTCTTCAAGTTTCATCGTTCTCGCTTGCCTACAGTTTGTTGGAGAGGAGACGGGACTCAAAAGACGGCAGGTGGGCCTTGAGAAACAAGCCCGAAATTTTAATCGCTTACGCCGCTAGCGAACTGCACGTTGAAGATTCGCCTTGTAGGCCATAAAATTTCCTAGAATGTTGCCTACATTATGCAAAAGACCGCACTAAAAAATTCGTCGCCTAGCAAGAGTTATTCAAGAAATAAGTCGGCCCGAAACTCTGTTACACCCTGTATAGGTTGAACTTTTTACACACACGGCTTGTTTCGCCGCCCCCCCGGGCGGCGAGTATATATGTTACGTCCACTTTCCGCATTCGTCCAGAAGCCGCAGAATGCGGATTCTGGACGCGTCACTGTCCAGATTCACCATTATGCGGATTCTGGACGACACGGCGGCCAGAATACGCATTGGAAAGAAGAGCCATGCCCCAACAGAGCATGCGTAATCTGGACGTCCAGAATCAGCTTTCTTTGTCTTCGTGATGGAGGCGCACAGCGGGCCTGAGCAGGGGGTGAAGTAGATGGAGGAGTGTTCAATCCACTTACAGTTTGCACTAAAACTCGGCCGGCGTCGCGCCTGGCGGGTCTCAGCTGAGGCTTAGCGCAACCACCAACTTCAGGGCGCGCTCTGCGCGCCCTGAAGTCGGTCACCGGTCGCGTTAAGCCTAGCTTCGACCCGCCAGACTGCGACGCCGACAGACTCTTGTGAACTGTGGGCGCAGGGCGAGCCTAAGCATAGCCTGATTTCAAAGGATAAATCATGCTTTCAATTACAGTAACGTTGTATTGGCTCAAGAAATGCGGATTCTGGACGTCCAAGTTACGTATACAGAGCCAGTGGCATGCTTCTCCTATCACCAAACCGGATTCTGGATAGCGCCGCGTCCAGAATCTGCATTATGCGAAAACTGGACGCGTCGCCGTCCAGAAGCCGCATATGCGGATTCTGGACGAATGCGGATTCTGGACGTCACATATATACGGACGCTATTGTCTGTGCGTGCGTGCGTGCGCGCGTGCGTGCGTGCGTGCGTGCGTGCGTGCGTGCGTGCGTGCGTGCGTGCGTGCGTGCGTGCGTGCGTGCGTGCGTGCGTGCGTGCGTCCGTGCGTGCGTGCGTGCGTGCGTGCGTGCGTGCGTGCGTGCGTGCGTGCGTGCGTGCGTGCGTGCGTGCGTGCGTGCGTGCGTGCGTGCGTGCGTGCGTGCGTGCGTGCGTGCGTGCGTGCGTGCGTGCGTGCGTGCGTGCGTGCGTGCGTGCGTGCGTGCGTGCGTGCGTGCGTGCGTGCGTGCGTGCGTGCGTGCGTGCGTGCGTGCGTGCGTGCGTGCGTGCGTGCGTGCGTGCGTGCGTGCGTGCGTGCGTGCGTGCGTGCGTGCGTGCGTGCGTGCGTGCGTGCGTGCGTGCGTGCGTGCGTGCGTGCGTGCGTGCGTGCGTGCGTGCGTGCGTGCGTGCGTGCGTGCGTGCGTGCGTGCGTGCGTGCGTGCGTGCGTGCGTGCGTGCGTGCGTGCGTGCGTGCGTGCGTGCGTGCGTGCGTGCGTGCGTGCGTGCGTGCGTGCGTGCGTGCGTGCGTGCGTGCGTGCGTGCGTGCGTGCGTGCGTGCGTGCGTGCGTGCGTGCGTGCGTGCGTGCGTGCGTGCGTGCGTGCGTGCGTGCGTGCGTGCGTGCGTGCGTGCGTGCGTGCGTGCGTGCGTGCGTGCGTGCGTGCGTGCGTGCGTGCGTGCGTGCGTGCGTGCGTGCGTGCGTGCGTGCGTGCGTGCGTGCGTGCGTGCGTGCGTGCGTGCGTGCGTGCGTGCGTGCGTGCGTGCGTGCGTGCGTGTGTGTGTGCGTGTGTGTGTGTGTGTGTGTGTGTGTGTGTGTGTGTGTGTGTGTGTGTGTGTGTGTGTGTGTGTGTGTGTGTGTGTGTGTGTGTCACAAAACTAGACATGACGGTTAGTGCCACCCAATGGAGTCGAATGCGCTGAGTAACGTGTCGAGGTCCGTTTCTGTTGCTAATTTCGCTATTTCGAGATATTTACAATTAAAATATGAAAATGTCAAAAATGACACTTTTATTTACAAGTCGTATCGAGAAAGTTTATGCTGAAATGGAAAGGGCATAAGACGCGATGAATTTGTGACATAGTTTCGGATTTTGGAATTCACGAAATTAGGGATATTTTCAAGGTTTTTGACAAAATTCCCAAATTTCGACAATTTCAAACAGCTTAATTTCTTTGCACGGATGTGTCGAGCATAGTCTGCCAAGTATGTAGCAAATAGTTTCAGCAACTATAATTAACGAAATTTAGGATATTTTAAGGGTTTTGTTAAAATCCCCAAATTTCGACAATTTCAAACAGCGTAAATTTCAAAATGTCTTCGCACGGATGCGTCGAGCATAGTCTGCCAAGTATTCAGCAAACAGTTTCAGAGATTATAATTAACGAAATTAGGGATATTTTTAGCGTTTTTGTCAAAATTCCCAAGTTTTGACAATTTCAAACAGCTTTACTTTCAGAATATCTTTGCGTTGATGTGTTGGGCATAGTCTGTCAAGTATTTAGCAAATAGTTTCTGATTTTATAATTAACGAAATTAGGGATATTTTCAAGGGTATTGTCAACATTACCAAATTTTGACAATTTCAAACAGCTTAAATTTCAAAATACTTTTGCACGGATGTAGCGAGCATAGTCTGCCAAGTATTTTGCAAATTTAACGACATTTATAATATTTTTAAGGATTTTGTTAGAATCCCCAAATTTCACCAATTTCAAACAGCTTAAATTTCAAAATTTCTTTGCACGGATGCGTCGAGCATAGTTTGCCAAGTATTTAGCATATAGCTTCAGAGATTATAATTAACAAAATTTGGGATATTTTTAAGGATTTTGATGAAAGAGACGGTCTTGACTTCCTTGGATAGCTATCGACTCACTGCTCATTTGTTCTTCTATTGTTCGAAATTCAAAAGTTTGTATTTCGCGAGCTACAGTAACCCAAAGGTTCAGACAGACGATCTTGAGCTCGTTGGATAGGTTCATTCACACTGATCATTCCGTTAAGAGAAGTCGAGATTCAAAATTTTGAATTGCGCGCGCTACAGTAACATGAAGGTCAAATCGCAAAGCGGCTCTAACTCGCTCGTCTTACGTCGTAGAGCGGCGTGCTATACCGACGCGGCAGGGATACCGTAGCTTCGAAAATTTTTCGAAAACGCTTTTCTGGACCCGTTTTGAGCGTAGAATTGTTTGAAACCACTCTTGGAACGATTCGGCAACTCATCAAGCGATTTGCCGTCTAGACGGCCGCAGCCTGCTCGACCAGGCGATAGCCGTCTAGACGGCAAGCGCCTGAAGACGGCCATCGTCTGCGACATAATATGTTGACATATATGTCACAGGCAATGGCCGCCTTCAGGCGATAGCCGTCTATCGCCTGGTTGATCAGGTCAACATATGCCACAGACGATGGCCGTCTAGACGGCCATCGCCTGAAGACGGGCATTGACTGCAACATATACAGTATACTCGAAGAAACCAGCGCGGCGAAGAAACCCTGGTTGCATTCAAACGAACAAACCTAAGAAACGAAAGAAGCATTCTCAACGTTTGTTACCTGGCCCTGTGGTTGTCGTAGTCGGTTCCGCCGTGGTAGTTGTGCTCATGGTTCCCACTGTTGTTGTGGTGGTGGGAACTGCGCCCACTGTTGTTGTGGTGGTGGGAACTGCGTCCACTGTTGTTGTGGTGGTGGGAACTGCGTCCACTGTTGTGGCAACAGGGCCTGGAAAATGGAAACAATTTCGGCACACTGTGAAGTTTTCTTTGGTATGGAACTACAAGTCAACGCTTGCAATCTCATCTTCAAGAAGAAGTACAGTGCTGCACATTGAGAATGATGCATACCATGAATACATCGATAGAGACCCCTTCTTCTACACAAGTATTGATGCGACGCAGATAAAGACGAGGATGTGAGGGGTAGTATTGGTGTGTTTACAGTATGCGCATAAACGGTCGTTTAAGTGTGTAGCACAACCTGCTGCAGTAGTTGTCCCAGCCACAGTTGTGGTGTCTCCACCGTCGTCAGCTACAACATATGAAGGACAAACAAATCGGGACCCGAAATGAGCGAAAGTGTGGTGAGTGAGAAAGCAACGAACCTGTCATGGTGGTACCAGCAGGGCCCGTCGTCGTCGCACCACCGTCAGCATTCGTGGTGCTAGACGCTGAAACAAACGATTTGTTAGTGCTGTTAAAAGCCGTCGCACTTGAGAAAACTGACATCACGCTCGCTATTCACCTGCCCATCCTTGCTTGTTGGCCAGCTCCTGCAGGCTCAGCGATGGGTTATCTCGGGCGGCGGCGGCGAGTTCGCTCAAACTCAGGTTGGGGTTGCCTTGCGTGGCTTGCATCAGTTCTTCCATAGTGGACCCGGGGAATGACTCAGCCAACTGGGCCATCTCCTTGGCAGCTGACTCTTCTGAGGCAGCAGCCAGGCTGGCAGTGGAGGCTTCGGCATCAAGGGCCATCAACCTGGCCATATTCTCGGTGGAGAGGGCCCCGTCACTCGACCCGGCATAGGACGAAAGGGTGGAGACCTTGAGTGAACTGCTCGAGCCGCTCGACACTGCGATGAGGTCCGCGACCTTGATGCCGGGAGCGATGCTGTTCAACTTCGTGAGGTCAGCCTTGGTGATGCCCGGCTTCCGTGCCTCCAGGATGTTCAGATTGGTGGCCACCGACCCGGGGTTGACAGCGGCAATGCTCGCGAGCTCCTTGGCGGTGCTCGTCGCCTGGATACTTGCCATGTTGACGATTGTTGACACGAGAAGGTCGTTGTCTCCGACGAAGTTGATCATTTCGTTGACTGTCATCTCCCGCATCGATTCGGCAACTCCGTCGACCACTTTTGACGTGGTCAGCTCAGTGCTGGCTCCGATGAGGGTGGTAAAATCACTAGCGAGACTGGTCATGGTGTTTTTCTGCTGGGCCAACGACCGCAGCTCTCTGATGAGAACCGTCACGTCAATCTCGACAAGGGCAGCCATTTCATTGGCTGTAAGTCCGGGATTCGAAAGAAACAGAGCCTCCAGTTGCTCTGCACTGATCGACTGGACATCGTTCTCTCCATTGGGGATGGTTGCGCTGTCTATGCGGATGCAGGCTTGCACCGGCCAGTTTCCCTCAAGATTGGTGTTTAACATCACCACAGCAGCAACCCAGATGCGGAGAATCATTGTCGCTTATGGAAGGCGGCTGAAAAGGAATCAAGAGGGTTTCGACTAGATGTGTACATAGATGTCACGTATGGCATCTTTCGGTCTCGCACCCATGTCTAACTAAGTTCTAAACCTCGGCTACAATTGGACCTTAGAACGAGGCGGCAAAACACCAAATCGTTGCGCGCACACAATAACGAAATCGTTGCGAGCACGGCGCAGCGTCAGTCAAGCGCATCCGGAAGTAACGACGGGCTACAACCCATTAGTTTTGGGCGTTTTCTTCTCAGCTGGACGTACATGCAAGGTCGTCGTACAACGCGCGCTCGCGGCCCGACAAACGACGACGGCGAAGGAAAGAGGTGCAGCGTCGCTTGCGAACCGTAACCGTCGCCGGCAACTTTTCGCCTGTCACAGGCTGATCGAGACGTCATCAGCGTACCCACAAATTTTAATGCACTTCGATGGCAGTCGGTGTGGTGTGGCGCTACCGTACGCGGTTGATTTACATTGCATCCCAATTTAGTTTAAATTCAATTTGATCATTGTAAAGACTGCGTTCTTTCCGCAGAGAGTGAGAGAACTCACCGCCCGTATTGCTCAGCTTCGCGAGCCCCCCCCCCCCCCCATCCTTCGCAAGAGGGCATTGCATAGCAATATTGATTTCGCCCGGTATTTGACTTTTGCAGCAAAAGTTCCCTCTTTCAAACTCCGCTTATGAAAAGGTGACAAAAACTTGTCAAGGTTTTGACGAACATTCGCCAGAGCACAAAATGATTGCTGACACATAAGGCACGTCGAGAGCTTTCAACTGGCGTGTCGATTGCCGCTCTACGACGTGCATATGACGAGCGAGTTAGAGCAGTTTTACGTTCTGACCTTTGGGTTACTGTATCGCGTGCAATACTGTAGCGCGTACCGTAAAGTGCCGAATAGTTTCGGGCGAAACTATTCTTTCAATGTGTCTCTCAGGGGCGAAACTAATTGGAGCCCCGAAACCATTTGGAGACCCGAAACTATTATTTCAACCCCTCATTCAGTGGTAAAATGTAGCAGAAATGGCAAAGAAAACTACAATACCAAGAGAAAACGCCACCCAAAACACAGACAAATGCAAAGGTTTTGTTGAGTAAGCTTGGCTTTGCTGCTGCCAATGCCAAATAACATTACAATTGAGCTATATTTCTACACCTCAGTGAGGCTTCACCTACAAAACGATAGTTTTGTGGGGAAACTATTTGGAGACCCGAAACTATTAAATCAATGCGCCTCTCAGGGGCGAAACTAATTGGAGAAACTATTAGGATGCGGTATTTGGATTCTACTGATGAGAACGACTGGTGGACGTACATGACACTAATGATGGCAACTCGAAACTGTGTAAGTAGATACCCAGTTTACCAAGTTTATTTTAACTGGGTATACCCAGTTTTACTTACCCAGTTTTGAAATTGACAAAATACGCCGTACCCAGTTTTACTTACCCAGAAATCGCTAAAATCAACTGGGTACTTACCCAGAAATCGCTAAAATCAACTGGGTACTTACCCAGAAATCGCTAAAATCAACTGGGTACTTACCCAGAAATCGCTAAAATCAACTGGGTACTTACCCAGAAATCGCTAAAATCAACTGGGTACTTACCCAGAAATCGCTAAAATCAACTGGGTACTTACCCAGAAATCGCTAAAATCAACTAAAATCAACTGGGTACCAGACTAACAAGCTGTGTGTGTAAAAAGTTCAACCTATACAATGTGTCTGCCAAACCTTGGTGAACAGTATTGTGAACTTTACACACACCATTAGCCGTATCTAGAGAAGGTATCTTGAGAACGTGTGCCGCAAGCCAAGTACAGCTATTCACACGATACGGTTATCTGTACAGCTGATCTAAAGCTCAGTGATATCGCCGCGTTCGCTATATGTTATCGGCATGATACGACGCCGTTCATCTGAAGTTTCATATCTGCGTGAATACGCCACATCGAACAAAAAAACTTGCCAAATGTTGGTGCAGTCGTTCTCTACCAGAATTCGTTTGATTTGTACGTATTTCTGCGTTAACATTCTTCCATGAACAACAGCCTTGGCAATTATGGAATTTTGGCATTTCTATCAAAATTTTGAAAATTATTATCAAATTTAACGTTAGCAATAATTTTCTCTTGTTTTACTAATTATCCGTTGTCTATGTGCTTGCCGTTTCTGAAGAATTTCGTAGCTAGTTCATCAGGTGAAAAAGTCGATTTTCGACATTTTCGTATTTTAATTGTAAATATCCCTAGTTTGCAATTTTTCAAAACTGTAAAGCCATATCACAAATTCTTATCAGCGTACGACCTATCCATTTCTGCATGCACATTCGTCAATTAATGACGTTCCATTTGTGTCAATTTATGGAATTTTGATAAATAATCGTGTATTTCTGTTAAATTCCACATTTGCAAAAAATTTCCTTTGTGTTACAAATGATCCGCGGTCTATGCTCTTTCCATTTCTGAAGAAATTTCGTCGCTAGCTAATCGGGTGAAAAAGTCGATTTTCGACATTTTCGTATTTTAATTGTAAATATCTCTAAATTGCAATTTTTCAAAACTGTAAAACCATGTCACAAATTCTTATTGGCGTACGACCTATCCATTTCTGCATTCATATTCGTCAATAAATGACGTTCCATTTGTGTCAATTTATGGAATTTCTATAAATAATCGTGTATTTCTATTAAATTCCACGTTTGCAAAAAAATTCCTTTGTGCTACAAATTGTCCACCAGCAATATGTATGCGAATGAAAACAACTACATAGTACGTATTGCTAGGAATGCCACTTCTATCTACGAGTGGAGAATGTCGGACTTATTGAAATAGCTTGACTACATAAGTTGTAGGTCCCTCTCTCAGAATTCATTTCACAATTGTGCTCATTTGCGGTTAAATAGGTTCAGACAAGGACTTAGTCGCAGTCGCTTGTGTGAGTACACAGTTAGGCCCAGCCTAGGCTTTGTCTAGATATCTGGATGAGTAAGAGCCAGCAGTCAACCTAGCAATTCAGGTGAGAAGGCGCCAACACAATTACACTCATGTAGCCAAAAGTCTGCACTTATGAGGGGACTAGCATCCTGGTAGTGAGGCCAAACTTGGACTGACAGTTTGTGCTTCATGGGACTGGTGGTGGGTATTAGGTAGATAATACTGGCTTAGTTTGTTGAACTGCAACTCACAGTTTCATGACTACTCCTTTCTGCTGAAACTTCTCGTAAGTTGGGAAGTTTTGTGAGATAGATGAAGGCGGTAAGCAGAGAATCGCTGAGCATATCATGTTCTCCTGAGCCCGTGTCTTTCGTTTTGTTTGGTACATGTACCATGTTTCAGCTATGAATGACGGAAGCTATTGTGATTCAGTGCGTAGTTTAGTAGAGCTCTACGGCACGTTTGGCCTGCTTTCATTTCTATCCAACCGTGGAGATAAGAATCAGAAAGGCCCCTTTGAAAGTTCTCAGCATTTTGTGGTTGAAGAAGAGAAGAGTTTAGGTAAGTTGCCGTAAGAAAAGTCGAAGTTTTAGCTGACGGCCAACCGAAAATGGTGAGAATTTTGCCAATTATCACCTCGAAATTGCAATTTTTGGCATAAATCCCACATTTTCACAGAGTCACCGCAAGTTCTCGGCTCCGAGGCACGGGGATCGCTGGGCTTTCCGCCCAAAAAGCGGTCCAAACGCCACAAGGGCAACGTCAAGGCCTTCCCCAAGGACGACCCGTCCAAGCCCGTGCATTCTACCGCCTTTATGACCGACAAGGCGGGAATGACGCACATCGCGCGAGAGGTGAGACGAAATTGGTGGAAATTGTTGATTTTGAGGGAGTTTTGGCGATTGTGCGCGTCTTTTGTAGCTTTTTTCGGGCTTTTTAAAGAAATTTTTGCTGTATTTTGGATTCATGATGATTTGTGCTGCATTTTTTGATATTTTTTCTGCATTGTAGAAGTTCGCCGCATTTTATGGGATTTTTGCGGTATTCGAGTTTTCGCTGTAGTTTTTGGAGATTTTTAGATTTAGCACTTATTAGCAGGTGGAAAAGCCCGGCTCCAAGGTCAACAAGAGGAGGTTGTGGAGGCGGTGACGCTGCTCGAGGCCCCACCGATGGTCATCGTGGGTACGGTAGTTTTTGGCGCGCGATTTGAATTTTTGAATTCAAATTCTCGCGGGAATGTGATTTCGATGAATACCCTCGCCCAACGAGGTCGCACTTGTTCCTAATGGGCCTCGGAGCGTGTGGATTAACAGCTCTATGATTCCCGCAACTTTCAATTCAAAAATTCAAATTTTCGAAAATTTAAATTTTGAATTTGGCGCCAATTTTAGGCGTGGTGGGCTACATCGAGACGCCGAGGGGGCCCCGAGCCTTCAAGACCATCTACGCGGAGCACCTCAGCGAGGAAATGCGCCGCCAACAACATGACTGAAAGCCGAAGAAGGTTACATAAA
>JASAMZ010000415.1:0-18327 GCA_030248115.1 Linhomoeus sp. GSCO2_2 | reverse complement strand
TATGATACTACTTGGTTCGTTACGTATTGCTCGACGGCACAATCCAACAAAGACCAACAAAGAGAAACCAACTGTGCGTTTCAGGATTCGACAGCAGGTTTCTGATCTCGCCCGCATAGTCGTTAGGGTACGTAGTACAGCGTATACAGAACATTCTATACAGTAAACTTACAATATACAGCAGCGGTTCTTCGGTTGAAGAAGGCGACCGGGAGAAAGCGGCGGAGCTGCTAGAGTTGTAAATTACTCACAAGATTGAATCCCTGATTGTCAGCGAGTCGGACTTGTACTTTTTGGAGGCGGTCAAAGGGCGAACAACGGCCCTCCTGATTCTCCTTAGGCGTGGAAGTACCGCGCCCTCGTTAGAGTCGAGGAAACGACAGCTGCCGCATAACAAGAAAGTCGAGAAGCCGCTTCGAAAACACTTGATTTCAACTAGTAACTTGTTACTGGCTTTCGCGGTTTTTGTGCTGCACGGTTTGGAAAACAGAAGCGGTTGTTCCGTTGGAAACTTGGTTGCAACATCGTCACTCAGTGCGTTACAACCAGCTCGAAAACGAATGTTATCGAATGGCACTAGAGAAAACTCGCGAACAGTGTGAAATCAATTGATTGATTCGTGTACGTATGTGCGCAAATTGGTCATTGTTTGCGTTTGTTTGCTTTGCAAGAACGGATGGTAGCGAATTACTGTTTCAAAACACTGTCTATTTGGCGCTTGCCTACTAACAGGTTACAGTTTAAATTCTATCTGGTCTCGAACGGATTTCCTGAAAATATGCTACAGTAACTAGGGACCTAAGTGTAAAAGAGATCGCGAGTCACCAGTTGTACCGGCGAATTCCCATGGGAAAACGCCGTAGCAATATACTAAATAGCGCCATGACGAAATTACGCAGAGCGCAACTTTCTCGAAGCACAGCCCACATTCTAGGTACAGCCCGTAAGTAGACATACGGTATCAGTAAAATCTTCAAGCAATCATATATCATATAATAGTCATATCTTTTCCGCGGCCAGCAACCCAGGCGATTTGTCTCGCCGCGGGCGGCACTGTCGACATCAAAACAATTCTCACGCGTATCGTCAATGACACTCTAAATCAGAGACTATCCGGCGGGTGAGCGGCACGTTCAAAGAGAATACCGGCCTAGGCATGGGACCGCCAACAGTGCAACGCCACTTGTGGCTAGTTGGTCGCCGCGCTGGTCACTCTAGTTTCTTCCGCGCAGTAGGTACGTGGTGGTCTTCTATCGGAAGAGAATGGAAGAACAGGCCAAGGATCGCTGGTCTGAAATCTTCGCTAAGAAGAAGGCTCGATTACTGTCGGCGGCCGATGCCTTCGAGACAGCGGCGGAAGGTAGTGGGTAGGTACAGCAGAGTCTGGCGCGAGCGGCCGTGATTGTGGTCGATAGGAGAGGCAACGTCAACGTCCACGGCAACGCTTTTGTTGTAGACGACGTAATCATACAAAAGTCCAGCGTCCTCAGCCAGATCTGCAGAAGCTGCAACGACAGACTGCACCTGCCTGGGGTGAGTGTTCTGTAGCCGACATATGTACCATTACGGCGTTCGAAGGATGCGACATTGGAGAAATGGGGCGTTTCGATGGAGAAGGACATACATAGGGTTGTGATGCGTACATACAGTGCGTATGTACAATCTAGGCCGATGGCACCTTGGCGACAGATGTGTCCGACAGCAAGCGCTTCTGCCGCTCATTTCATGTAAAATGCCTAAAGGCAGAAAGGGGAATATGTTCCAAGCATGACGCATGTAAAAGTAAAGTTATTAAACGAAGGCATATAGCGTGTAGCAGATGGCACTTCGCCCCCGCCCGTATTTGTTAAAGAAAGAATGGTGCCGGTATTTTCAATTTGAAAGAAAGCATTTTCGACTAAAATCATCCACACAAACTGCGGCGGGAGGTTACAGCGACGCGCTCGGGTGTGCGGAATATGTGACCGCGTGTCGTTGTGACCTTTGCGCAGTTTGTGTGGATGATTTTCGTGAAAATGCTTTCTTTCAATGCAATATAATTACTATTATTTCTTTTAACAATAATATAACCGGCGCAACGCGCACGGGGGGGGGTACGCGATAGGAAATCGTTTTATTGTCTTTATCTTTACATGCGTCATGCTTGGAGCGTGTTCCCCTTTCTGCCTTTAGGCATTGTTCATGAAATACTCTTACTTTTTGATTGGCGGAGCCAATCAACCCACGTTACCGATGTAGGCCACCTTGAGACACGACTGTAAAGGCTCATTGTACGAGTTTTGACATATTTTGGTAACGTACGGGACGGGTACGGCAATTTTGTAACACGCCATGCAGGGCCTCCTGAACGAGGCGTAGCGTTCAGCTGGTAGAGGTGGAAGACCGGATGGGTAGTTCTGGTTCTGGTAGACTTCAGATGTTTTTGCCGGACACTGCATGGTACCTAAGTCGCACGAAGTCTGCAAGATTTGTCCTGTTCCCAGATTGTCCTGTTGCAAGATCTGCCCTGTTCCAAGGTCTGTCCTGTTGCAAGGTCTGTCCTGTTGCAAGGTCTGTCCTGTTGCAAGATCTATCCTGTTGCACGGTCTGTCCTGTTCCAAGGTCTGTAATGTTGCAAGATCTGCCATGTTCCAAGGTCTGTCCTGTTCCAAGGTCTGTCCTGTTGAAAGATCTGTCCTCTTTCCGGTATCTATACTGTTTCGAGATCTATCCTATTGCAAGATTTGTCCTGTTGCAAGACCTGTCCTGTTGCAAGATTTGTCCTGTTGCAAAATCTGTCCTTATTCCAAGATTTATTCCTGTTGCAAAATCTGTCCTGTTCCAGTATCTGTCCTGTTGCAAGATCTGTCCTGTTGCAAGATTTGTCCTGTATTAAGATCTGTCCTGTTGCAAGATTTGTCCTGTTGTAAGATCTGTCCTGTTGCAAGATCTGTCCTGTTGCATGGTCTGTCCTGTTGCATGGTCTGTACTGATTGTCCTGTTCCAGCGTCTGTCCTGTTGCAAGATCTGTCCTGTTGCAGAATCTGTCCTGTTGCAAGATTTGTCCTGTTGCAAGGCCTGTCCTGTTGCCAAATCTGTCCTGTTGCAGAAGGTCTGTCCTGTTGCGAGCCAACGGCGCTGGTCGCCTCGCGCGACGATCCTGCTGCAGAAAGTCTGTCCTATTGCAAGCTAATGGCGCTGACTGCCTCGCGAGCGCGCCGTACAAAGCGGCGCGCAAAACAAATTCTCAGAGAGCGGGCCGGTTGTCCTGTTGCAAGATTTGTCCTGTCTCCAGCGAAATAGTCGCTGAAGCGGCTAGCCCTTCCTGCGCGAGCATTGTCGTACTGTTCGGCTCTGTTGCAATTGCACATTGCAAGGTTCTGTGCTGTACCGTGCACTGCCGCACTGTTCGCTTTTGCAAGGCTTTGCTACCGTGCATTGCCGTACTGTTCAGGCAAAGCCTGCGTTGAAGGCAGGCCCCCAGGCAGCAACAGGCGACGCGCGTGCAGCGATTGATTTTCTGCGGTCGATCGATCGAAGCGAGCGCGCTTCTCTGCGGGACGCCGCTGGCGTCCTGCTGGCTTCCTAGCGCATGCGTGCTGAAGCGTCGCGTGGCGAAGTGCTAGCGAGGCAACCGCATGCTAAAGCGCCGCGTGGCGAAGTGCTAGGAAGGCAAGCATACTCAGACCGACGGACAAAACACCTAGCTGGCATGCGCGCGTGGCGAAGTGCTAGGAAGGCAAGCGTACTCGGACCCAGGGACAGAACCCCTAGCTGGCATCGTCATGTAGATTATGAAGACGTTTTGGGAAATTATTGTGCAGAAAAGCAAGAAGTCTGACATCTCTGCTCCAGTCAGCCAGTTGTAGCAGAGCAGCAGCGCACCACAGGTACGCGAATACGCACAGTGGGAAGGGTAGGCGGGGCAGCACAGTCAGGAACGTTTCGCATTTGAAGACCAGGCAAGTCGTCCGTGGGACGCAGTATACTCCACAAATTTGAACTCCTATGCATGGTGACTCCTCTCCTGTTGTGGCCTCCTGACACTCCTAATCGCAAAAGTAATGCCGAATTCGTGATCTACATCCCCCACAGTACCCCAGAATCAACATTGAGCGCCCCTAACTTCCTATGGACTCGCAGAACCAAAATTCTGCAGGGTAGTGGGGTACGGTAGCATGCGAATTCGTCATACGTATGCTTAAACATACCTCATCTAAGCGCTAATCGAATGCCAAATTCGTTAATCAGCAGCCCCAAAACCCCGAAATCGAGTATAATATCGCGAAAGTCAACCCGACACCTAATATTCAAATGGACGCGGCAGGATTGCTGTAGCTCTGCAAATTTGCCAAAAACGCTTTTCTGGACCAGATTTAAAAACGTAGAATCGTTTGAAACCACTTTTGAACCGATTCGGCAACCCTATTGAGCGCTACAGACGCTGAAATGCGAAAAGCGCAATTTTTGACCCAGGGAGTGAAAAAGTTGCACGAAGATAACTTTTTTCTGTCTTGACCGATTTTCTCCGTTCATGGCTCAGTCGATTGAGGACATCTGTCGGGAAGGAGCGACGAAAGCGGTCTCGCGGCTCTAGCTGCTACCTATCGCGCACGGCCGCAAACCGTCAAAGTCGGAAAATAGAGAAAAATCGCGAATTTTTTCAAATTTTGGCGCCAAAATGGGTCCCGCAGCGATCCAATTCTTTTCTTCCACACTCGGCCCTGTGCTCTCTGCGACATGTATCAAAAGATAGTATATACCATTATATGCAACTTTTTCAGTTTCTACCTTGCCTAATCATTTTTCAGTACTTTGAAAAAATAAATTTTGAATTTCCCGCCCAGACGGGACCCCGGAGCGTGACCCAATATGTCGTGCAGGTTGCCCACCGCTAACCAGACGCAGAAGACCGTTGCCCAATCGGCCGCTTCACGCGCGAGCTACATCCGTTGTAATTTTTTGCGTTTCGTGCACAAACGCTATATACTCCACACTTTTTTGTGAATTGTGAACGTGGTGCGAACACAAGGCGGTATTACAGCATAATATAGGGCCGCTTGGCGAGCGGTACGTCGTCAAGAATCCCATCATCGTCAGAGTCCCCAGAGTCGCTGCTCTGTCCCTGGCGTTACCGGGCTGGAAATGGTAATCGCCTCCAAATACTCAGCTTCGTATGGGCTTGCACAGAGCGCATGCACACACAAGCGGGGGGGGGGATCGCTACGCATCAATATGAAACTCCGCTGGGCGCGTTGCGAGCCGCTGGCAGCATAATCGCAACACGTGGAGAGGAAGCAACTAGCGGCGGCATGTGCGGTTGTCTTGGCCAATTTGTCTTCTTCGTGAATCAAAATGCCGAGAACTGTCGTCTTGGGAAGATCTGCTCGCTGTTCTGAAAGCGAATTTCGAGCACGAAATCCTCTCTTTCGAATCGTCTGACGAGAAGTTCAACATCGTCCTTCGCTGTGAAACGTCACCTGTGAAGAAGAGGCCCAGAATTAGGAAAGATTCGTTTTTGCTGTATGAGCCACCTCGACGGAGATGCTCTTTTGTAATTCAACTGGCATCATTCGAGAGGACGACTTGCACCATTCTGTGACGCTCATGCTGACGCCAAGGCAGTTTGGCACCCCTCCGCTAGCTGTCTTTCTCACTGGCAGTCAAGGGCAGAAAGCCTACGAGGCGGCGTTCTCGCTGCCTCACAAAGTCTGCTTGCAAGCGGCCGTTTGGCGGTAACTTGCCTTGTGTGTATTTTGATGGTAATTTAGCAGGTCATAAACCGTTCAAGAGTCTCTACCAAACGCGTCGTTCACAGGTGGGAACCTCGCTACACAACAGTGCTCCCCTCGGGTGCTGGCTGGCGGCAACGATCCCGAATTCTATGGTGCCAGTTGTCGCCCATTCATGGAGCTACAAGAGAAGAGAGCGAGCTTGGGATTGGTGGTACTGGCGACGACGACAGATTCGGACTCATGGCTGAAGCCACTGAAGCTGTTGCCGCTCCTGAGCAGAGAATGAATGGTGCTGCTGAAGAAGAGTTGGTGAAAACGCTGCGCGAGACCTACGAGGTGGGGCTGGTGCGTTCGTCTTAAGGCCGATTTTTGCGCGTCTCAGTTTCCGCGGATCCGCAATCAGTCTCCGGATCCGTTTTGCCGATTTATGCGCGTCCGCAACTCCGTCAGTCTTTGCGGATGCGGATGCGGATGTCGGGGTGACCGACTTTGATTTTTTCCTTCCGTCCTTCTGTCCGGATAGAGTTGTAATAAGCGCGTGTTCCGAGTGCGCCTGGTACGCGGCTTCCGCAAAATCCGATTTTTTGCATATAATCTACGAGATAGTGACCGCGTCGTCATGTGGTGACCGTTTTCGGCGTCGGTTCAGTGGCGGAGTGATTGCTGTAGAGCGGACGAAAATGGAAATAAAGGAAGACGAAAGATCCGTTTTGATACAAGAAGTCAAAATTAGACCCTATCTTTGGGATGTAGGTGAAAAGGACTACCGCAACCAAGCCAAAAAGAACCTCGCCTGGATCGAAGCTGGTAAAGCATATTGGCATGGCTGGAAACGACGCTACAAAGGCGTGGAACTATCTCAGGGACTATTATCGCAAGGTTGGCCTTTAACTCATCTGCCGAAGAAAAAAGCATCTTTGGTTTCGCCAGCTGAAAATTCATTCGTTGTCTTGCTTGCTACTTTGCTTTGTAGGATAGGCGGCAGATGAGTTAAAGGCCAACCTTGCGATAATAGTCCCTGAGATAGTTCCACGCCCTTGTAGCGTCGTTTCCAGCCATGCCAATCGTCTTACCAACTTCGATCCAGGCCAGGTTCTTTTTGGCTTGGTTAAGATAACCTTCTTCGTCTAGTTGCCAAAGTAGTAGTCGTTCTTGTATAAGAACGGATCTTTGTCTTCCTTTTCTGCCATGTTGTTGGCTGTTATTCGGGTGGACAAAGGAGTTCCCGGTTTACCTTACCCCGGGCAACCCGGACCCAGCCCGACGGCGCCCCCACCATCGGATAGCCCAATGTCTTTTACATATTCGGCCCAGAGCTCGTCTCCCTCCGTTCTACTGGAACACTATTCTAACGCTCCAAAGCCCGTCGGAGGCCGAAAAACCGGGTTTTTCGCAACTTGCCAAAAATCGGGTCCCGGACGGAAGTTGAGACCTTCGATCCACCCTGCGCCTTCCAGAGACCTATCGAATAAAAAAAAATTCGCCCCGATCGGCCAACTCTAGCCCGACTTATGAGCGTTCCAATTTACACAGAATCCGCACCATCACTATAGCACTCCTCCCTTTTGAAGGGGAGGAGTGCCAAAAATGGGTGCCCTTCGATTTTGTTCGTTTATGGCTTAATCGAGAGGTATTCCATAGCCATTCAATTGAAGAAAAAATTGGCTCCGACTTCGAGCTATTTCTGGGTAAAAATATGCAAAAACTGAAAAAATGAAAAATTTCGTATCTCGGGCCGACGACGGTATTTTAGGCACTGCGCTCGCTAACGGCAGCAGAGCGAGTTCAAATTCACACCATATGTAGATGTATTGGTGGTCTACTATGTGTCCGAAAATCAGTCGGTTCCGCTTTGCCTAGCTCAAGATATATCAGTTTAAGTTTTCGACGCGGCGACTAGGAAAATTACACTAGATAGGCTAACTTTGACACTCTATAACTCGAGCTAGGTAGGTCGTAGCGACCTGGGACAAAAACCATGATGCTTAGGATTACTTCTAGTTTAACATGTCCAAAAATCAGCTAAATCGAAGCAGGTCGAAAATTCGTGTCCACTCAAGAGTCGATTCTTTCGGACAGCGTCTCTTAATACGAGTGCGCCTGGTACC
Organism: Linhomoeus sp. GSCO2_2; assembly: GCA_030248115.1. Taxonomy (NCBI): domain Eukaryota; kingdom Metazoa; phylum Nematoda; class Chromadorea; order Monhysterida; family Linhomoeidae; genus Linhomoeus; species Linhomoeus sp. GSCO2_2. The sequence continues at coordinate 10,505 of JASAMZ010000415.1, read as the reverse complement.
GCACTCCGCAAATCCGATTTTGCATGTAATCTACGAGATAGTGACCGCGTCGTCATGTGGTGACCGTTTTCGGCGTCGGTTCAGTGGCGGGGTGATTGCTGTAGAGCGAACAAATATGGAAATAAAGGAAGACAAAAGATCCGTTTTGATACAAGAAGTCAAAATTAGACCCTATCTTTGGGATGTAGATGAAAAGGGCTACCGCAACCAAGCCAAAAAGAACCTGGCCTGGATCGAAGTTGGTAAGACTATTGGCATGGCTGGAAACGACGCTACAAAGGCGTGGAACTATCTCAGGGACTATTATCGCAAGGTTGGCCTCTAACTCATCTGCCGAAGATCATACAAAGCAAAGTAGCAAGCAAGACAACGAATGAATTTTCAGCTGGCGAAACCAAAGAAGACGGGATCTTCGGCAGATGAGTTAGAGGCCAACCTTGCGATAATAGTCCCTGAGATAGTTCCACGCCTTTGTAGCGTCGTTTCCAGCCATGCCAATAGTCTTACCAACTTCGATCCAGGCGAGGTTCTTTTTGGCTTGGTTGCGGTAGTCCTTTTCACCTACATCCCAAAGATAGGGTCTAATTTTGACTTCTTGTATCAAAACGGATCTTTTGTCTTCCTTTATTTCCATATTTGTCCGCTCTACAGCAATCACTCCGCCACTGAACCGACGCCGAAAACGGTCACCACATGACGACGCGGTCACTATCTCGTAGATTATATGCAAAAAATCGGATTTTGCGGAGTGCGGTACCAGGCGCACTCAAGACGCGCCTATTACAACTCTATCCGGACAGAAGGACGGAAGGAAAAGAGTTGGTCAACTCGCATCCGCATCCGCATCCGCAAAGACTGACGGAGTTGCGGACGCGCATAAATCGGCAAAACGGATCCGGAGACTGATTGCGGATGCGCGGAAACTGAGACGCGTAAATCGGCCTTAATGCAATAGGATCAAGCTCACCTCGTAGGTCTCGCGCAGCGTTTTCACCAACTCTTCTTCAGCAGCACCATTCATTCTCTGCTCAGGAGCGGCAACAGCTTCAGTGGCTTCAGCCATGAGTCCGAATCTGTCGTCGTCGCCAGTACCACCAATCCCAAGCTCGCTCTCTTCTCTTGTAGCTCCATGAATGGGCGACAACTGGCACCATAGAATTCGGGATCGTTGCCGCCAGCCAGCACCCAGGGGGAGAACAGCTGTTGTGTAGCGAATGTCCCCACCTGTGAACGACGCGTTTGGTAGAGACTCTTGAATGGTTTACGACCTGCATAATTACCATCAAAATACACACAAGGCAAGTTACCGCCAAACGGCCGCTTGCAGGCAGACTTTGTGAGGCAGCGAGAACGCCGCCTCGTAGGCTTTCTGCCCTTGACTGCCAGTGAGAAAGACAGCTAGCGGAGGGGCGCCAAACTGCGTTGGCGTCAGCATGAGCGTCACAGAATGGTGCAAGTCGTCGCATGACGCAGTTGAATCACAAAAGAGCATCTCCGTCGAGGTGGCTGCAGCACAAACGAATCTTTCCAATTCTGGGCCTCTTCTTCACAGGTGACGTTCACACGAAGGACCACGTTGAACTTCTCGTCAGACGATTCGAAAGAGAGGATTTCGTGCTCGAAATTCGCTTTCAGAACAGCGAGCAGATCTTCCCAAGACGACAATTTCGGCATTTTGATTCAGCGAAGAAGACAAATTGGCCAAGACAACCGCACATGCCGCCGCTAGTTGCTTCCTCTCCACGTGTTGCGATTATGCTGCCAGCGGCTCCTTGAGAGCGCGCCCAGCGGAGTTTCATATTGATGCGTAGCGATCCCCCCCCCCCCCCCCCCCCCCGCTTGTGTGCATGCGCTCTGTGCAAGCCCATACGAAGCTGAGTATTTGGAGGCCACCGACCAGTCTCCACTGGGTCAGGGGGACAGAGCAGCGACTCTGGGGACTCTGACGATGATGGGATTCTTGACGACGTACCGCTCGCCAAGCGGCCCGATATTATGCTGTAATACCGCCTTGTGTTCGCACGTGTTTTTATACTCCACAAAAAAGTGTGGAGTATATAGCGTTTGTGCACGAAACGCAGAAAATTACAACGGATGTAGCTCGCGCGTGAAGCGGCCGATTTGCAAACGGTCTTTTGCGTTGGGTAGGCCTAGTGGGTGGGCAACCTGCACGACATATTGGGTCACGCTCCGGGACCCCGTTGGCGGGAAATTCAAAAATTTATTTTTTCAAAGTACTGAAAAACGCATTAGGCAAGGTAGAACTCGAAAAAGTTGCATATAATGGTATATACTATCTTTTGATATGTTGTAGTACACGATAGGGCCGAGTGTGGAAGAAAAGAATTGGATCGCTGCGGGACCCATTTTGGCGCCAAATTTGAAAAATTCGCGATTTTTCTCTATTTTCCGACTTTGACGGTTTGCTGTGCGCGATAGGTAGCAGCTAGAGCCGCGAGACCGCTTTTGTTGCTCCTTCCCAGATGTCCTCTATCGAATGAGCCATGAACGGAGAAAATCGGTTGAGACAGAAAAAAGTTATCTTGGTGGAACTTTTTTGACTCCGGGGTCAAAAATTGCGCTTTTCGCATTTCAGCGTCTGTAGCGCTCGAATGCGTTGCCGAATCGGTTCAAAAGTGGTTTCAAACGATTCTACGTTGAAATCTGGTCCAGAAAAGTGTTTTTGGCAAATTTGCAGAGCTACAGTAATCCTGCCGCGTCCATTTGAATATTAGGTGTCGGGTTGACTTTCGCGATATTATACTCGATTTCGGGGTTTTCGGGGCTGCTGATTACGAATTTGGCATTCGATTAGCGCTTAGATGATGTTTAAGCATACGTATGACGAATTCGCATGCTACCGTACCCCAATTGCAGAATTTTGGTTCTGCGAGTCCATAGGAAGTTAGGGGTGTTGTATGTTGATTCTGGGGTACTCTGGGATGTAGATCACGAATTCGGCATTACTTTTGCGATTAGGAGTGTCAGGAGGCCACAACAGGAGAGGAGTCACCATGCATAGGAGTTCAAATTTGTGGAGTATACTGCGTCCCACGGACGACTTGCCTGGTCTTCAAATGCGAAACGTTCCTGACTGTGCTGCCCCGCCTACCCTTCCCACTGTGCGTATTCGCGTACCTGTGGTGCGCTGCTGTCTTGCTACAACTGGCTGACTGGAGCAGAGATACTCTCTTCCCTCTTTTCTGCACAATAATTTCCCAAAACGTCTTCATAATCTACATTACTATGCCAGCTAGGTGTTTTGTCCGTCCGTCTGAGTACGCTTGCCTTCCTAGCACTTCGCCACGCGCGCATGCCAGCTAGGTGTTTTGTCCGTCGGTCTGAGTACGCTTGCCTTCCTAGCACTTCGCCACGCGGCGCTTTAGCATGCGGTTGCCTCGCTAGCACTTCGCCACGCGACGCTTCAGCACGCATGCGCTAGGAAGCCAGCAGGACGCCAGCGGCGTCCCGCAGAGAAGCGCGCTCGCTTCGATCGATCGACCGCAGAAAATCAATCGCTGCACGCGCGTCGCCTGTTGCTGCCTGGGGCCTGCCTTCAACGCAGGCTTTGCCTGAACAGTACGGCAATGCACGGTAGCAAAGCCTTGCAAAAGCGAACAGTGCGGCAGTGCACGGTACAGCACAGAACCTTGCAATGTGCAATTGCAACAGAGCCGAACAGTACGACAATGCTCGCGCAGGCAATTCTAGCCGCTTCAGCGACTATTTCGCTTGCAACAGGACAAATCTTGCAACAGGACAACCGGCCCGCTCTCTAGAATTTGTTTTGCGCGCCGCTTTGTACGGCGCGCTCGCGAGGCAGTCAGCGCCATTAGCTTGCAATAGGACAGACTTTCTGCAACAGGATCGTCGCGCGAGGCGACCAGCGCCGTTGGCTCGCAACAGGACAGACCTTCTGCAACAGGACAGATTTGGCAACAGGACAGGCCTTGCAACAGGACAAATCTTGCAACAGGACAGATTCTGCAACAGGACAGATCTTGCAACAGGACAGACCTTGCAACAGGACAATCAGTACAGACCATGCAACAGGACAGACCATGCAACAGGACAGATCTTGCAACAGGACAGATCTTACAACAGGACAAATCTTGCAACAGGACAGATCTTGCAACAGGACAAATCTTGCAACAGGACAGATCTTGCAACAGGACAGATCCTGCAACAGGACAGATTTTGCAACAGGACAAATCTTGCAACAGGACAGATTTTGCAACAGGACAAATCTTGCAACAGGACAGGTCTTGCAACAGGACAAATCTTGCAATAGGATAGATCTCGCAACAGGACAGACCCTGCAAGAGGACAGATCTTTCAACAGGACAGACCTTGGAACAGGACAGACCTTGGAACATGGCAGATCTTGCAACATTACAGACCTTGGAACAGGACAGACCGTGCAACAGGATAGATCTTGCAACAGGACAGACCTTGCAACAGGACAGACCTTGCAACAGGACAGACCTTGGAACAGGGCAGATCTTGCAACAGGACAGATCTTGCAACAGGACAAATCTTGCAGACTTCGTGCGACTTAGGTACCATGCACAGCGTTCGCAAAAACATCTGAGTTACCGTAACCAGAGCTAGCCATCCGGTCCTCACTCTACTACTGAACGCTACGCCTCGTTCAGGAGGCCCTGCATGCGTGTTACAAAATTGCCCTACTCGTCCCGTACGTTACCAAAATATGTCAAACTCGTACGAGAGCCTTTACAGTCGTGTCTCAAGGTGGCCTACATCGGTAACGTGGGTTGATTGGCTCCGCCAATCAAAAAGTAAGAGTATTTCATGTAAAATGCCTAAAGGCAGAAAGGGGAATATGTTCGAAGCATGACGCATGTAAAAGTAAGAGTATAAAACGATTTCCTATGGTGTAGCAAAATGCGGCGCTTTGCGCCGCCCACCAATTTGTTAAAGAAAGAATAGTACCAGTATTGATTGAAAGAAAGCATTTTTGACTAAAATCATCCACACAAACTGCGCAAAGGTCACAACGACACGCGGTAACATATTCGGCACATCCTAGCGTGTCGTTGTGACCTTTGCGCAGTTTGTGTGGATGATTTTAGTCGAAAATGCTTTCTTTCAATCAATACTGGTACTATTCTTTCTTTAACAAATAGGTGGGCGGCGCAAAGCGCCGCATTTGCTACACCATAGGAAATCGTTTAATACTCTTACTTTTACATGCGTCATGCTTGGAACATATTCCCCTTTCTGCCTTTAGGCATTTTACATGAAATGAGTGGCAGAAGCGCTTGCTGTCGGACACATCTGTCGCCGAAGGTGCCATCGGCCTAGATTGTACATACGCACTGTATGTACGCATCACAACCCTATGTATGTCCTTCTCCATCGAAATGAACGATTCTCCAATGTCGCATCCTTCGAACGCCGTAATGGTACATACGTCGGCTACAGTACACTCACCCCAGGCAGGTGCAGTCTGTCGTTGAAGCTTCTGCAGATCTGGCTGAGGACGCTGGACCTCCGGACGATGTCGACAAGCAAAGCGTTGCCGTGGACGTTGACGTTGCCCTTGCCATCGACAACAATCACGGCCGCTCGCGCCAGACTCTGCTGTACCTACCCACTACCTTCCGCCGCTGTCTCGAAGGCATCGGCCGCCGACAGTAATCGAGCCTTCTTCTTAGCGAAGATTTCAGACCAGCGATCCTTGGCCTGTTCTTCCATTCTCTTCCGATAGAAGACCACCACGTACCTACTGCGCGGAAGAAACTAGAGTGACCAGCGCGGCGACCAACTAGCCAGCCACAAGTGGCGTTGCGCTGTTGGCCGTCCCATGCCTAGGCCGGTATTCTCTTTGAACGTGCCGCTCACCCGCCGGATAGTCTCTGATTTAGAGTGTCATTGACGATACGCGTGAGAATTGTTTTGATGATGTCGACAGTGCCGCCCGCGGCGAGACAAATCGCCTGGGTTGCTGGCCGCGGAAAAGATATGACTATTATATGATATATGATTGCTTGAAGATTTTACTGATACCGTATGTCTACTTACGGGCTGTACCTAGAATGTGGGCTGTGCTTCGAGAAAGTTGCGCTCTGCGTAATTTCGTCATGGCGCTATTTAGTATATTGCTACGGCGTTTTCCCATGGGAATTCGCCGGTACAACTGGTGACTCGCGATCTCTTTTACACTTAGGTCCCTAGTTACTGTAGCATATTTTCAGGAAATCCGTTCGAGACCAGATAGAATTTAAACTGTAACCTGTTAGTAGGCAAGCGCCAAATAGACAGTGTTTTGAAACAGTAATTCGCTACCATCCGTTCTTGCAAAGCAAACAAACGCAAACAATGACCAATTTGCGCACATACGTACACGAATCAATCAATTGATTTCACACTGTTCGCGAGTTTTCTCTAGTGCCATTCGATAACATTCGTTTTCGAGCTGGTTGTAACGCACTGAGTGACGATGTTGCAACCAAGTTTCCAACGGAACAACCGCTTCTGTTTTCCAAACCGTGCAGCACAAAAACCGCGAAAGCCAGTAACAAGTTACTAGTTGAAATCAAGTGTTTTCGAAGCGGCTTCTCGACTTTCTTGTTATGCGGCAGCTGTCGTTTCCTCGACTCTAACGAGGGCGCGGTACTTCCACGCCTAAGGAGAATCAGGAGGGCCGTTGTTCGCCCTTTGACCGCCTCCAAAAAGTACAAGTCCGACTCGCTGACAATCAGGGATTCAATCTTGTGAGTAATTTACAACTCTAGCAGCTCCGCCGCTTTCTCCCGGTCGCCTTCTTCAACCGAAGAACCGCTGCTGTATATTGTAAGTTTACTGTATAGAATGTTCTGTATACGCTGTACTACGTACCCTAACGACTATGCGGGCGAGATCAGAAACCTGCTGTCGAATCCTGAAACGCACAGTTGGTTTCTCTTTGTTGGTCTTTGTTGGATTGTGCCGTTTAAGAACTTGATACTGCTTTGGAAGTGGCTAAGAATCTCAATTTTTTTCGTTTGCACAATTTCAAAATGTCAATATTCCTTTGGAGCACCTAAAATCCTCGAATTTTCGATTACGCAGTAACTGTCTATATTGCTCTGTGGCGTCTAAAGCCTCGAAACCGTTAAAATCTGCCATATTCTACTGCTCGCTCATTGAGAAATTCTCCCATTTTTACTTTTCAGACATCAACATAACTGAAACTCGGATCAAAAGATATCGACGGGAAATGGGCTGGAAATACTGTAATGTGAAGTATGGCCAGTTAGTCAGAGACGTCAACAAAGTGAAGCGTGTGGAGTGGTGCAACCTCCACGCCAATTCGGAGTTTCGCCACCACAGGTTGGTTCTCTGATGAGACAACGGCCATGCTGGAGAGACACTGGAAGCGCTGCTTCAGTTACCGGGGAGAAAAGCTGATGAGAATCAGGTGAGACAATCGGTGGTGGGGCCATTATTATCCTATGGGAGGGTGCACAACGTCCGAATTTTAAAGCGCCGCAGGCGAAAATTTCGAATTTTTAGGGGATTTGACGCCAAATAATCGTCCAAATTTGGTCTATTGAAGTGTTAGCCACTTAGCCAGCCAAAATGAAGGTACATGTACCTCACTCCCAAAACCATTGGACGTCCCTCTCCCCCCTAACCCCACGTTATCGCTTCTTCTCTCCCTCCCCTTCCCTTCCTCCCTCTCTCCCTCCACCACCATTCTGGGGTTACTGGGGGAACATCCTTGACTGGTTCGCGCATGGATTTTTGGTTTACCGACAAAGGAGCGACGGACAAAGGAGCGACAGACAGAGGAGCGACGACAAAGGAGCGACGCGACAAAGGGGCGACACAACAAAGGAGCGACGGACAAAGGAGCGACAGCTTGAACTTTGTTTTGTCAGCCACTTCTACCAATCTTTGGCGCTCAGAAGTGGTTGCTTTAGACACCGCATCTGCTCTTGCTGCAATTATGGTTTACTGCTGATAATTTCAATTTAATATGAATTGTGAGATTTTTTTAAATATCGAATTTAATTGATATAATATTGATTAAAATTGAGTTAAATTGAATATGAAATTAAATATGAAATACCTAATACACTGTGTGGTCACTAGACTGAGCACACAGACGACGACGTACATGTAGGTATATGTTTGCAAAAGATTTGCGCGAATGTTCAAAATTAAGTTCCTAGAAGTTTTGTTTTGCAGTAAACTAATCACATAATATGAGTAGACATAGGGTACGTTGCCATAATGCATGAGCGCCGAAACAGTTAATAGTCTGGCTGTCAAAACGAAATCTGATTTGTCGCTCCTTTGTCCGTCGCTCCTTTGTCGTGCCGCCCCTTTGTCGCGTCGCTCCTTTGTCGTCGCTCCTCTGTCTGTTGCTCCTTTGTCTGTCGCTCCTCTGTCGGGATACCTGGATTTTTGGTTGGAGCTGCAGCTGAGAAAGAATTGCATAATATGCTGCCATTATCCAAGTGCAGCTGATATTCGCGCCAGTTGAATGATTGTTGTGAATGACCCACACATTCCTGTGATTGTGTCTAGGTCTGTGGCGAAACACCCCGCGAAACTGCACGTTTGGGCTGCCATCTCGTGGAGAGGACCCAGTCGGATCGCCATCTTCGATGGCCAAGTGCGCATGGACTCCTTCCTGTACGTTCGCTTGCTGCGCGAGGCCTACATACTTGCCCTCGGTGGAGAAGAAGTACCCGGATGAGGAGTGCTGGCTGGTCGAAGACAACGACCCCAAGCATCGTTCCATCCACAGTCGACAGGAGAAGGAGAGGATGGGCGTGAGATCATTCGACTGGCCCCCTGAATCCCCTGACCTCATGCCCATTGAGAAGCTCTGGCATGAGATGAAGCAGCACCTGAGGAAGACGGTCAAGCCCAAGAACAAGGAGGAACTGAGACAGGGCATTCTCTCGTTTTGGAAGGGACGGGACAAGCATCGCTGCAGGAGGTACATTCAGAACATTCACCACGTGATTCCCCAGGTTCTGCAGCAGAATGGTGGTCCCACGCTCACGTGACGACACCTCTGTGCTGTGGTCTGCTGGAAGTTTGGTCTGTGCGATGTGTTGTGCTGTGAAATTGTTTCACCAACACATCTGTCTGTACGCGCGAATTACATATACCACAGACACCAGTCGCAATCGAACACCAGCACCGAATAAAACAAATCACACTGGCATATGCAGTGCACGTCATCACAAGGTCATATTGCGCGCATTCACAGGAGAAATACCACCGTATCTGTATACGACCGTTCTCTAAGGCATCAGTTGCAACTCCATCTCAGTTTCGCTAAAGAGGAATCGGCGCCCCTGGCGCCACTGGCTGACCATGTGACGCTTGGCGCCGTCCAGTCTCTTCTCTATCTCCTTCCACTGAGCCTCCTTCTCCTTCTCTCCTCCCTGGGTCACCGGGTAGAAAGAGAAGGTGGTACTTCTCAGGAACTCTCGCTTGGCTGGCGTCATGGTGGCGCAGGGCTTCAGCTACAAGGGAGCTCAGTTACAGTACTCTCACGCCTGCGTGGAACAATTGCAGAGATACTGGCACAGTAGAAGCGCACCTCAGACACGTGACGGTAGAGGGAGCGCCTCAGGCGGATGGCAAAGGCTGCAGACGAGGTGGCCCCTCGGTAGAACGCGAATAGCTGGTCCTCTGACAGGAGGTTCTCAAATGGGCTCGTGTCGTGCGCCTCCGATACCCTGACATTGTGAGACTCCAGGTTGGCCACAGTTGTCTGAACAGACAGATACACCAGTGTTAGCTGTGTCATCAATCAATCTATCAATACCAGTGTGTCATCCACAACAAGGCTCAAAACCTCAAAACCCAAGCTAATCACAAAGATAGTCCACAAAAGTGTCCACCTACCGTCAGCATGCAGAGGGCTCTGTCCAACTTCTCGTCCATGGCAGCTACAGTAGTCTTGAGGCGGACCAGTTCTCCCCTCATCTCCTTAACCTCAGCCTGTATGTCAGCCACCTGCTCCTCCAACGTCTGCTGCTGCTTCTGCTGGCCCACTCCACCAGACTTCTCCAGGGGGATGGGCGCCACACGCTCCACGCGACCCCCCGACCGTCGAATCTATGCAGTTGCGAATGTCAATTGGGGGGGGGGGGGGGAGGGTGACAGCCGGAGTCGACGCTGGGCAGGCAGTTGGCCCAGAGCTGGTCGATGGCCGTCAGGGATTCGTCCGTTGTGGGGCCGAGGTCGATGGGGGCGAAGCCGTACTCGCCCATCCAGGCGGCGAGGCGCCGGCTCAGCCGCTCCTCCTTTCAGAAGGCGTCTACGTTGTAGTCTCCGACGATGATGGTCCACTCCAACCAGCCGATGTTGGCCTGCAGCGACTCCTGCAGCAGCGTCAGCAGCTGCCCCAGCGTCGCCTTGTTGGGGGACCTGCAAACAACCCCTCACCCCTCCTAATCTGTATCTTCTGTGTTGTAACTCGCCACTTGTACATACGTAATCACCTACTTATGTAATTGCTGGCGCCCCTATAC
>JASAMZ010000414.1:0-11713 GCA_030248115.1 Linhomoeus sp. GSCO2_2 | reverse complement strand
GGACAGACAGACACACAGACAGACACACAGACAGACAGACACACAGACAGACATTGTCAACCGTATATATACACCTCGCCGCGCTGAGGCGCGGCGAAAAAGGGGAATTGTCCCTTTCAAAGGGTCCACAATGACAAAGACAACGGCTTCTGCTTAAAACCTTTTGTGCACAACGACAACACTAGTGCCACCAGGTTCTGAAATTTTTTACCTCATTTATTCTGTCTTCACCGTGAGGCCAGCCACTATAGTAGTTACCTCGCTGAGTAGTGTTCCGCCACAAGACGAAGTTTTAGGAACGCTTTTTGAAAAAGCGTTCCGAGGCGCTTTGGCTGCCAAAGAAAGCGTTCCCCGGCGGGCACGACTTTGGCAGCCAAAATCGGACCGCACGGGCCGGGCCGGCCAAAATTTTCTCTTTGGCAGCCAAATTCTGCCGAAAAGTCCGATTTTGGCCACCAAAGTCCCAACTGCTGTTGTACATGTACGCTTGGCAACCAAAATCGGCAAAATACTTTTACAACGGGAAGGATCAGCTAGTCTTCCAATAAGCGCTTATTTCTTCAAACCTACCTCTAGAAGGGGCGCTTATTGGAGGGGGGCGCTAATTCGAGGGAGGGGGGGCGCTTATTAACTCGACCCCTCAGGAGACCCAAAATTTCACCAAAATTCCCCGTTGTTGTCACATTTTTGCGCACATCTGCATAGATTTTAGACTGAAACTGCATAGCTTTTGATCGGAATACTTGCAATGTAGTAGTGCTGTCATATGCAGCCCAATCTTGTGTTAGGAATGGTCACAGAACACGTACCGGGTGTTTCAAAAGTCCAGCCCCCCCATCCACAGCAAGTTGTAGGAAAGCTAGAAGGATGAAACTTGGAGGTATGTTAGCCCAATGTGTTGACACATCTGACTCCAAATTTCAGCACCCTAGACCCATTCACGCGGCAATGGCAGCTCGAAACGCAAAATTAGTCACCAACGCTGGTCCTAGTGGAGGAGGTGCCCCAGTAGCAGGAGCCGCTGGCTGCTCCCCGAGATGCGACTTGCTAATCAAATTTGAATCGTTCGTTCTCGAGCGTGCGACAAGCTACGACATTCGTTCAAACAGCATTCGAAAGTGTCATTTCTTCTCTTCACAGTGGTGCAAGTCGCATCAAAATAGCTGCTATACCGCACAAGTTGTGGCTGCTACAAGCCAGTGGGTCCTCAGAAATTGACCAAATTTGCGTCTCGACCTGCCATTCCATCGTGACACATTGGGCTAACATATCTCCAAGTTTTATCCTTCTAGCTTTTCCACAGCTTGCTGTGGATGGGGGGGGGGGGGGGCTGGACTTTCGAAACACCCGGTGTGTATGGTAGTGCTTGTACTGCAGGTACCTACTAACAAAAGGTGGGCACTTATTGGAGAAGTGGGGGGAGGCATATTTTCTCAACCTTCCTCTAGGAGGGGCGCTTATTGGAGGGGGGGGGGGGGTATTCGAGCGGGGGCGCTTATTGGAGGATTTACGGTATTCTATAGTTTACTGCACTCACTTTTGCATTCATTACATTTCTTCTCCATTGTTACAATCTATTTTATTTCAAAAATTTAATTTCCCGTGTATATATGGATTATCGTTCCGTCACATACGCCTCCATCTGGACGAGATGCCTTTGTCCGAATTCCAATAATATGTCAGTCTTTGACGATCCCATACACCGGTCCAGTCCAAAATTAAAACTTCATCCACCTTTGACACCGGCTTCGCCGCATCGCTTTGAATCGACTGTGAAAGCGGAATTGTGTTCAACAATGCAGCATGATAGAGTTTCGTCCTAACAAAGATATTCCTTTCGGCGAAGTGAAGTTGCTGGTCGTCCTAAAAGGCGCGAATAAACTGATGCAACAAAAGTTACAGTAGGAGAGGTTCCAAGCTATTACAATACAATGCTTACGCTGCTGTGTCATAACCTAACCTAACATACATATTATTTCGCCGCGCCTCAGCGCGGCGATGTGTATATATACAGATGACGATGTGTAGTCCGCGAACTTTTTTGTCCAGCCGAAGTAATACACGTGACAGATGGCGTCAGGTAGAGTCGATGTCGCCGATTACGGATCCGATGAGATTTGCTGTTGCTAATTTCAAAATGAGTGTGGGTGTAACGTTTGAAGTTTGAAATTTTTCGACAAATTATCTCTATTTGCAATGTTACTGTACTTACGGGGCATATCACGTGTTAAAGCACCGTAGTCTGCTGAATAGACGCCAACTGAGAGTATAAGAGCGCCGTTTTGAGAAGCGCTGTGATGCGACAGCATGGCGTAGGCGGGAAAGCCGCCGGATCGCGCGCAAAAACGTGCGAGCCGACCGAGGTTCAATCCTCGGCGACTATTTTGCTTTTTTGCTGCGCTTTATTCTGGTTTTGTGATTTACGTTTTGACGCCGAATAGCCAAACCACCATCGGTGTAGCTTTCTCCACGTCAGCAAAATTGTTTGCATAACCTTAAATCTCTGTGTTCAATGCAGCGAGTTTTGTTGAAGACTATACCTACGCTCACACCACCAACCCGTCGATTGGCATCTTGTCACACGATGGCATCGATAACACCCAGCGAAGTGTTGGCGTTCGTTTGTGTTGCTGAGTCATCGTCGTAGTCGCGTCCAGTTGCTCCAAAAGTGGGCCATTTTGTTTACCGGGCCTCAAAGCTCTGTAGTTGTGTTGACGTTGAGACGCAAGCAAGTTTCCATCTTTGGCAAGTTTTTTTGTTGGATGCAAGGATTTCACACAGCTAGAAACTTTAGATCAATGGCGTCGTATCATGCCGATAACATATAGCGAACGCGGCGATATCACTGATCACTTAGATCAGCTGTACAGACAACCGTATCGTGGTAATAGCTTCACTTGCTTTATAGCAGACATTCTCAAGCTATTTTCTCCAGATACGGCTAATGATGTGTATTAAGTTCACTATACTGTTCACCAAGATGTGACAGACACACGGTATAGGTTGAACTTTTTACACACACAGCTTGTTTTTTCGCCGCGCCCCAGCGCGGCGAGTATATGTACGGACGATATTGTCCGTTCGTGTTTCTGTCTGTGCCACAAAACTAGACATGACGGTTAGTGAGTCGAACGCGCTGAGTAACGTCCGTTGTCCGTTTCTGTTGCTAATTTCGCTATTTCGAGATATTTACAATTAAAATATGAAAATGTCAAAAATGACACTTTTATATATATATATATATGAAAATGTCAAAAATGATAAATTTGTGACATAGTTTCGGATTTTGGAATTCACCAAATTAGGGATATTTTCAAGGTTTTTGTCAAAATTCCCAAATTTTGAACAATTCAAACAGCTTATATTTCAAAACTTCTTTGCAGCCAATGTATCGAGCATGGTCTGCCAAGTATTTAGCAAATAGTTTCAGCGAACACATATAATTAACGAAATTTAGGATATTTTTGAGGATTTTGCTAAAATTCCAAAATTTCGACAATTTCAAACAGCTTAAATTTCAAAATTTCTTTTCACGGATGTGCCGAGCATAGTCTACTAAGTGTTTATCAAATAGTGTCAGATTTTATAATTAGCGAAATTAGGGACATTTTCAAGGGTATTGTCAAAAGTACAAAATTTCGACAATTTCAAAAGGCTTAAATTTCATAATTTCTTTGCGCGAATGTATGGAGCATAGTCTGTCAAGTATTTAACAAATAGTTTCAGATTATATAATTAACGAAATTATGGATATTTTCAAGGGTATTTTCACAATTCCCATATTTCGGCAATTTCAAACAGCTTAAATTTCAAAACTTATTTGCACGGATGTGTCGAGCATAGTCTGCCAAGTATTTAGCAAATAGTTTCAGAGATTATAATTAATGAAATCTAGGATATTTTTAAGGGTATTGTTAAAATTCCCAAATTTGGACAATTTCAAATAGCTTAAGTTTCAGAATGTCTTTGCATGGTTGTGTCGGGCATAGTCTGCCAAGTATTTAGCAAATAGTTCTATATTTTATAATTAACGAATTTAGGGATATTTTCAAGGTTTTTCTCAAAATTGCCAAATTTCGAGAACTTCAAACAACTTAAATTTTAAAATATCTTTGTGTGGATGTACCGGGCGTAGTATGTCAAGTAATTACGAAACAGTTTCAGATTTTAGAATTCAAGAAATTAAGGATGTTTTCAAGGGTTTTGTCAAATATGGCAGATTTCGGCATTTTCAAATGGCTATAACTAAGCAATATTTTTCCATGGATGTGTCGTGCAACGTCTGTTTTGCCACCTATTCGTATCGAACATAAAACACGGCAATTACTGTGCGGTTCTGCAATCTACAGCAACGGTACCGTAACCGCCCGCATTTGTGACCCAAAGAAAAGGGCGTCGTCCCATTTAGACCCTCTTCATTCCAGAGCGAACCTGCGGCGAACATTCCAGATCCATTTGTTTATCAGTACCCACCAATACGCCTCATAGGCAACGATTGCATAAAAAAGAATAGCACAAACTATGTACCTTTGGAAACTCGAGGTAACTGCGGCGAAGCCCCAAAGAAATGCTCAACTTTCGATTCTGACACACTATTAAGTATACTCCTCAAATGCACAACACACTATGCAATGCCAATCAACCATCATCGGGTACCCAGTTTTTTCGCCCGGCCTCAGCCGGGCGAGACTATGCGAGAGCTCGGCGTGCGTGCGTGCGTCCGTCCGTCCGTCCGTCCGTTACGTTCCTGGATCTCGACGTTGGAAAGTCGTAGAGAGACGATCTTGGGCTCTACGGATAGGTCTCGACTCACTGAACGGGTCGCTTGGTATGAGTCGAGACTCAAAAATTTGAATTTCGCGAGTTACAGTAACCCAAAGGTCCAAAACGCAAAACGGCTCAAACTCGCTCGTCTTACGTCGCAGAGCGGCAATCGACACGTCATGCAAAAGCTCTCGACGTGCGCTTTCACGTGGCCGCAAAACTTTTTTCAATTACGCAAACACGCACAAGATAAAGCGTCATTCTCGATATTTTGACACGAAAATCGCTCTAATTCGCTCAATTTGCGTCGCGTGCGTCGCGTGCGCTGAGACAATCGCGAGGTCAGTGGATAGCTCTCTGATCTGTCCTCCTGATCATTTGTCCTCCCATTGGTCGAAACTAAAAAATTTGAATTTCGCGAGTTACAGTAATCCAAAGGTTTAAAACGCAAAACGGCTCTAACTCGTCTGTCTTGCGTCGTAGAGAGACGATCTTGGGCTCTATGGATAGCTCTCGACTCACTGATTCTTTCGCTGACAGACGTCGAGATTCAAAAGTTTGAATACCCCGCGTACGTCGAGTACGCACGCTACAGTACCCCAAAGGTGAAAACGCAAAACGGCTCTAGCTCGCTTGTGTTACGTCGTAGAGCGGTAATCGACACGTCAGGTGAAAGCTCTCGGCGCGTTCTTTCATGCGACTACAAAAGTTCTTTGTATTACGCAAACACGCACCGCGGAAAACGCCATTCTCGACATTTTGACGCTAAAACCGTTCTAACTCGCTCAACTTGCGTCGTAGAGAGACAATCTCGAGGTCAGTGGATAGCTCTTGACTCGCTGATCATTTGTTCCCCCATTGGTCGCAACTCAAAGTTTGAATTTCGCGAGTTACAGTAACCCGAAGATGCAAAAGCACAAAATGGCTCTAACTCACTTATGTTACGTCGTAGAGCGGCAATCGACACGTCAATTTTAAGCTTTCGGCGTGCTCTTTCATGTGTCAGCAAACATTTTGTAATTGGCTAAAACACGCATCACAGAAACAATAGTTTTGCGTTTTACTCTGGAACTTTCTGAATTGCTCATGTTGCGATTACAGCGACACTCGGCACGTCATTCCGCGGCTCGCTACGTAAAGAAAAATAAACTTCGTTTTGCTCCATGGACAGAAGTACGACACGGCTTGATTGCTCATAGTGCCTTCTTTTGTGCTCTGTCATATGTTTGTCGAAACTTTGACAAGTTTTTGTCGCTTTTTTAAAAGCGTTGCTCGAAAGAGGGATTTTCTTGCTCTAAAAACCAAATCCCGGGTTATATCAATATTGCTAAGCAATACCCTCTTGCGAAGGGGGAGCTCGTGAAGCGGAGCAATACGGGCGACGAGCTCTCGCACTCTCTGCAGAAAGAACGCACGTCTATGCAATGTCAGTCAGAATACAAACTCAACTTTTTAATACCGGAGCTTGTTACTCTAAGCTTGTTTGCTCAGGATCTAGGTTAGTAACATACCTTGGTCTTATTAAGCTGAAGCGCGTAACTTACGAAAGTCTTTAGCTCACATTTTATGCCTAGGCTAGGCCTACAATGCCACATATACGTACGTAGATGAGGGTTAGAGTTTTGCCATTGTTCAGGAGCGGCTAAGGCTTTTTTCGCCCGGCCTCAGCCGGGCGACACCCGAGGAGAGCTCGGCGTGCGTGCGTGCGTGCGTGCGTGCGTGCGTGCGTCCGTCACGCTCTCAGATCTCGGCGTTGGAAAATCGTAGGGCGGAGATCTTGGGCTCTACGGATAGGTCTCGACTCACTGATCATTCAGCTAAGAGGTTTCGAAATTCAAAAGTTTGAATTGCGCGCGCTACAGTAACCCGAAGGTCAAAACGCAAAACGGCTCTAACTCGCTCGTGTCACGTCGTAGATCGTCGATCGTCGATCGACACGTCAGGTGAAAGCTCTCGACGTGCTCTTTCATGCGGCAGAAACAAGTCTTTCAATTACGCAAACACGCACAGCGCAAAACGCCATTCTCAAGATTTTAGCACTAAAAGCGGTCCAACTCGCTCAGTTGGCGTCGTAGAGAGACAATCTCGAGGTCAGTGGATAGCTCTCGACTCGCTGATCATTTCTTCTCACATTGGTCGAAACTAAAAAATTTGAATTTTGCGAGTTACAGTAACCCGAAACGCAAAACGGCTCTAACTCGTCTGTCTTGCGTCGTGGAGAGGTGATCTTGAGCACCTTGGATAGCTCTCGACTCACTGATCATTTGTTCTCCTATTGGTCGAAACTCAAATTTAAATCTTGCGAGTTACAGTAACCCAAAGGTCCGAAAACGCAAAACGGCTCTAACTCGCTCGTCTTACGTCGTTGAGCGGCGATCGACACGTCAGGTGAAAGCTGTCGACGTGTTCTTTCATGCGGCAGCAACAATTTTTAACATTGCGCAAACACGCACCACGGGAAACGCCATTCTCGAGATTCGAACACTAAAATCGCTCTAACTCGCTCAATTTGTGTCGAGAGAGACGATCTCGAGCTCAGTGGATAGCTCATGACTCACGGATTGTTTGCGAAAGTTGAAAATTTGAATTTCGTGAGTTACAGTAACCCGAAGGTGTAAAAGCACAAACGGCTATAACTCGCTCGTGTTACGTCATAAAGCGGCAATCGACACGTCAATTCTAAGCTCTCGACGTGCTCTTTCATGTGTCAGCAAACATTTTGTAATTGACTAAAACACGCATCACAGAAACAATAGTTTTGAGTTTTACTCTCGAACTTTCTGAATTGCTCATGTTGCGATTACAGCGACACTCGGCACGTCATTCCAAGGCTTGCTACGTACTACACGCGCCAAGAGAAATAAACTTCGTTTTGCTTTATGGACAGAAGTATGACACGGCTTGATTGCTCATAGTGCGTTCTTTTGTGCTCATATGTTTGTCTAAACTTTGACAAGTTTTTGTCACTTTTTTAAAGCGTTGCTCGAAAGAGGGATCTTCTTGCTCTAAAAACCAAATCCCGGGCGATATCAATATTGCTAAGCAATACACTCTTGCGAAGGGGGAGCTCGTGAAGCGGAGCAATACGGGCAATGAACTCTCGCACTCTCTGCAGAAAGAACGCAACTCAATGCAATGTCAGTCAGAATACAAACTCAACTTTTAAATACCGGAGCTTGTTGACCGAGGGACGTCGCTATTTTGGGTCTCTCACGACTGCCCGATTACGTTCAAACTTTATAAGTTCAACTCGTAAGTCTGGCCTCAAATCGGCAGAAGGCGGTCAAGCCAAACAGCAGCATCGGTGACAGCGCCAATCCTCGAATGACAACCGTCATGACGGCGAGATGCCGCAAGTGCCACAGCGGAGTTCCGGGCATATTGATGAGGGAGGTTCAAAACGCGATTACAGCCTGTTTCTACCTCATTGGTTGCCAGTCTTGGCGGAGGAGAGAGCAGCAACTGCAGTGCAAAAGGGCGACAGTGTTGTAAACACCTTCCGTGAATGGCATTCAGTACCCTGTGATGGTGATCTGTGCACGGTCGCGCAGGGCCATGCCATGTCTATGTACGTAACGCAGGGACCTTGCGAGACGTCAGAGCATGCGCTGGGACGCGGTTCAAATCGGGTTGAGCGCGTCAGCGCTCAACCCAATTTGTTCGGCCGGGGGCCAGTGCGCCCCCGGGGACTAGGGGTTAGTACTACGTCACATAGGTAGACTTAACCGATCGGGCTGAAAGTTTCACCATAGATGTTCATAGTAACAAGAAGTATTGTGCTAAAATTTCAGCCAGATCGGTTGAGTGGTTCCCGAGATATTAAACAAAAACTGTCGAAAAATTACCGTAAATACTCCAATAAGCCCCCCTCTTCATCTCCGCCTTGTAGAGCATGCTGTCGAAGTTGAAGAAGGGGAGGGGGGCTTATCAGAGTATTTACGGTTGCCTTGTGCATAGAACTAACCGTAAATACTCCAATAAGCCCCCCTCTTCATCTCCGCCTTGTAGAGCATGCTGTCGAAGTTGAAGAAGGGGAGGGGGGCTTATCAGAGTATTTACGGTAACCAATCTTCATCACATCGCAAGGTTTTCGGCCTCGTTCACGCGAATGGTACTAGCTAGAGTAGAGTTTTATGGCTCGTTGGAACCGCCCACTAACCGCATTTATTATGTTAAAAAATCACAGAGATCGGTTGAGTATTGCGGTCGTAGGCCCCGATCAAACAAGCTGTGTGTGTAAAAAGTTCAACCTACACTTTGTGTCTGTCAAATTTCGGTGAACAGTATAGTGAACTTTGTACACATCGTTAGCCGCATCTGGAGAAGGTGTCTTGAGAATGTGTGCCTTAATGCCAAGTGCACCTATCCCCACGATACGCTTATCTGTACAGCTGATCTGAAGCTCAGTGATATCGCCGCGTTCGCTATATGTTATCGGCATGATACGACGCCGTTTATCTGATGTTTCCTACCTGTGTGAAAACGTCACATCCAACAAAAAACTTGCCAAAAGTTTGGTACGAGGGAATTCCTGTGTTCAGCGTACACATTTCTGTTTCCGAGTGCACATTCATCAATAAACAGCTGTTCTGGCCATCAAACGAAAATCTCGATTTTGACATTTTTTTTTAAATTTTAATTCTAAATATCTCGAAATTGGAATTTATTAAAACTGTAAAACTATGTCACAAATTCTTATTGGCATACGGCCTTACCATTTCTGCGTTCAAATTCGTCAAAAAACGACGTTCTATTTTGTTGATTTATGGAATTTAAAAAAATAATCACATATTTCTATTAAATTCCACATTTGCAAAAAATTTCTCTTGCGTTACAAATTATCCGCAGTCTATACTCTTTCCATTTTTGAAGAAATTTCGCCGCTATATCATCAGGTAAAAAAGTCGATTTTCGACATTTTCATATTTTGATTGAAAATATCTTGAAATTGCAATTTTTAAAAACTTCAAAACGATGTCACAAATTCTTAACGGCATACGACCTTTCCATTTCTGCATTCACATTCGTCATTAAATGACTTTATATTTTAGTCAATTTATGCAATTCTGACAAATAATCGCGTATTTCTATTAAATTCCACATCTGCAAAAAATTTCTTTTGTGTTACAAATTATCCGCGGTCCATGCTCCTTCCATTTCTGAAGAAACTTCGCGGCTAGCGCATCAGACGAAAAAGTCGATTTTCGACTTTGTCGAATTTTAATTGCGAATATCTCGAAAATGCGAAATTAGCAACAGAAACGGACATCGGATCCGTACTCAGCGACCTCGAGTCTACTTGACCACATATGTCACACATTTTACTTCGGTGCCACGGACGGACAGACAGACAGACAGACAGACATTGTCATCCGTATATATACACCTCGCCGCGCTGAGGCGCGGCGAAAAAATTGGCCGAAATTTTGGCTAAGTCCCACTCAAGACGGCCGAGCTCTAGTGGTGCATGCTGGGACGCCAATCGAAGTGATCCGGTCTAGACCACCATAGGGTGAATAAATGTGTAAAACATTTCATCTTCCTAGGTTGTTTGGTTCTTGAGATATGGATGCCCAAAAGTTGAAACCGGTACACGCGCGGATCTCGGCTCACTTACGCCGAGCTCTAATGGTGCAGGCTGGGGCGCCAATCAAAGTGATCCGGTCTAGCCCACCATAGGGTGAATAAATGTGTAAAACATTTCATCTTCCTAGGTTGTTTGGTTCTTGAGATATGGATGCCCAAAAGTTGAAACCGGTACGTGCGCGGATCTCGGCTCACTTACGCCGAGCTCTAATGGTGCAGGCTGGGGCGCCAATCAAAGTGATCCGGTCTAGACCACCATAGGTTGAATGAATGTGTAAAACATTTCATCTTTCTCAGTCACCCCAGTAAAAAGTTACGCAGTGGCAAAGGTCCGGTTGAGTATGGATTTTTGGGTCCTGGGCCGAAAATTTCAAAATTGAGTTGACAGTTGTTTCCGGGGTTTCCGAGGACGCAGAACACGAATCTGGTGTTAGTTTTGCGATTTAGGTTTCGTTTACCTGATTTTACCTGAAATTCGTAGTCAACGTCAAACTTTCCACACGTGTCGGTGCCGCATTCCCTGTGGCCAGACCTGTCCATGCATCAAACCTCCCGTGGCCAGACCTGTCTGTGCATCCAACCTCCTGTGGCCAGACCTGTCTGTGTCCCCACACCTACAACGGCAATCCTTTCAAAGCAGACCTGTCTATGTCGCCGCTCAACAAACCTGCTCTGTGCCCCCACCCCCCGCCCCCCCCCCCCCCCCAAGGTGTCCACGTGTGTATTTCAGGAAAGTTCCCCCCTACTGGGGGGTAAGGACAGGTGAATTTGTTCGCCCTAAAGAAGACTGATGATGAACAGGCTGTGTATCTCAGATGACTTCGGGCCCTCTACTACACGAACAAATTCAGCGTGCTCTGTATATGGGTGCCCAACTCTCACCAAATTATGGGTCTCTTTGTATGTCGCTTGTGTGTGTACTGCAAAACGCTTACCCAGCATTAGTGCAGAATGTGCATTTACCTCCATTTACCAACGTTAACATCTCCAGAAGCTCTGTTAGCATGTGAAGCCCTCTGCTTGCATGCATGGTTGAGCGGTCAAAGGGGGGGTTAGAGCATGGGGTCCCGCCACCCTCGCGTTGCGCTGAGTGCAGACATTGTGTTGTGTGAGATGCGGTGGCAGGCACTGAAGCACACGCGTTTTGATAGTGGTAGATAGCGTACTCCGCATGTACGTTGTGCGCATGTGATAAGCGCCGTGCGCGTGAACAGAGCACGCTGAATTTGTTCGTGTAGTAGAGGGCCCAAAGTCATCTGAGATACACAGCCTGTTCATCATCAGTCTTCTTTAGGGCGAACAAATCACCTGTCCTTACCCCCCAGTAGGGGGGAACTTTCCTGAAATAGAACTGAGACGGGGG